>OX246739.1:55584743-55634743 GCA_945910005.1 Isoperla grammatica | reverse complement strand
ATCAATATCTTTGGTGCTGAAGATTTCAATTTAATTCTTACTAAATGATTTATGAGGATGGGAAATGAAATTGTATTTCTGTTAGGTTGTTTGCCAAATTTAAATATTATGAGAAATGTAGCTTTCACCATATTTTTGTCAAAGATTTAGCTTTCGCGCTTAATTCAGTTGAAATCCATTAAACGGAGTCATAGAATTCTTTGTTACGAACAAGGCAGATATTAATGATGCTGAAATGTTAACTTGAATTGTAAATTTTCATAATATTGTTTTCTTGACAATAATTAATCACATACCATTTAGCCGTAAACGTTGAGAACTTTTGAGTCTTTACAGGTGAATCTTGAGGGTTTATACAAGAAGCCAAAGTTAACTGGTTTTCCGTCTGAAACTAATGAAAAACTCTTTGTCGACAGTTGGATCTTCGAGCTCATTACAGAGCGATGACGCTAACAAAGAACACTCTTTGGTTGCCAATATTGGTGCGAGGGTTTGAAATATAGACAGATCTTCATATCAGACACATGAAATATTTATTTTCATTTCATGTTCATTATTCGATTTTAATTAAGAAGACAGCTTGACATTTCTAACAACATTTGACTGCACGTCACAACATTTGACTGCACGTCACAACATCTGACTGCACGTCACAACATTGGACTGCATGTCACAACATTTGACTGCATAGCACAACATTTGACTGCATGTCACAACATTTGACTGCACGTCACAACATTTGACTGCATGTCACAACATTTAACTGCATAGCACAACATTTGACTGCATGTCACAACATTGACTGTACGTCACAACATTTGACTGCATGGCACAACATTTGACTGCACGTCACAACATTTGACTGCACGTCACAACATTTGACTGCACGTCACAACATTTGACTGCACGTCACAACATTTGACTGCACGTCACAACATTTGACTGCACGTCACAACATTTGACTACATGTTACAACATTTGACTGCACGTCACAACATTTGACTGCACGTCACAACATTTGACTGCACGTCACAACTTTTGACTGCATGGCACAACATTTGACTTTAGTCACAACATTTGACTTTAGTCTAACATTTGAGACTGCACGTCACAACATTTGACTGCACGTCACAACGTTTGACTGCACGTCACAACATTTGACTGCATGGCACAACATTTGACTGCACGTCACAACATTAATTGACTGCACGTCACAACATTTGACTGCACGTCACAACATTTGACTGCACGTCACAACGTTTGACTGCACGTCACAACATTTGACTGTATGTCACAAATCAAATATTCCCGACGGTATTTTCATAAAATGCATTAAGCACCTTTATTTTTCTTAATAAAGTAATTAATTAATTACAAGTAATCAACGTTATACTATTATTAGTTATGGGTACAATCTTCTTATTGTTCATATTATAAACAACTATTGTTTCAATGTGCTCGTGTGAGCGAGTTAATGGGCAAACACGCGTCAATTTAATCATATCCACGCGATAGGTCGATATATGTTGCACACAGTTATGGTGGCGTATCTTCTGTTTACCTCGATAATGAACTGCAGTTGGTCAGTATTCAGCTTTCATTTCGAGCTGAACATCTTTCAAGAAAATATTGAAATTGAAATTTTGTATTCGTAACTTTGACACTTACTTCGAAGCAAAACAAAAATGCAGTACTGGGTAGGATTTCCAAAGAAAGGAACTTTTAAAAGTAAAATTACTTATCAACTAGGAACTAGTAGAAGTTCTTGTAACTCTTCAAAAATAGAAACTACAAGCTCTATTCCTTCTATTTAACGTTACCGATTTAAAAAAATTGTAATTGGAACAAACGTTATAGTAGGCCCACATTATATGTAAAATAACTACTTAGATAAGAATACAAAAATCTAAAGGTTATGTCAGAAATCAAATCAGTCAAAAAGAAGGATTTGGCTTAGTTTATCTTGATTCTTGTTAACACTAAAATACATCATTTCAGACAATGTTGACTCCTGAAGTCAACGAGATTCCAGGAGAAGTGGCCTTTGGAGAACTGGCCCCCAACAATCATAACGGAGGACGGGGAACTGGTCCCCGCCCCCGGAGAAGACGTCACCTCGTGATATTCTGTCTTTGCGCTAAGAATGGTTTATATATTACCAAACTATACAAATATGGTTTTCCGTCACGACCGATCAGAGCGCGTTCGGGGTTCTGGGGAGAAATAGCTTTTATGTGTTTAAAATTATAAAACGGGAAGACGAAAACATACTGTTTACAAGAATGTGTAAAAATTATACGCGAATTAATATCATTTGATAGTAACTGTTTTTTTTAAATCCCCGCAACACCAAATCCGTAGTGCACCATTGTGTTTGATACAATCAACTTTTAATAAGGACCATGCCTACAACAAGTATGTATTACTTGTAGCCTACTTTTATTTACTGTTGAACAAGATTTCATGTCATCGTTTTACAAACTAAACATGCAAATTAAAAAAAAAAACATTATTTACATATTCATCTAACATTTCTTACCCACAAATAATCCAACCCGGCGCAAAAACCAAGGGACCAGGCACTCTCCTCGACACATTACTGAAGATACATATTATACTAAACTAAATGTTACCGGGTCAAAGCTGTCGGTAGTGATGGCTCCCGAGCAAGGGCGGGTGTAGTTTGTATAGTTAACTAGAGAATTCCCCCCTTGTTGAGTCTTCGCCCTTTTTCCGAACGGTGTGGCCATAACCATCATGATGATGAATTTTCCCTCTACGTTGAGCTCAAGAAACTCCCGTAAGTAAATAGCGTACACAGATTCGAAACTATGACTTTGCGACGTGTGAGACTGTGCGCCGTGTGTGACTGTGCGTCGTGTGACTGTGCGCCGAGTGTGACTGTGCGCCGTGTGGGACTGTGTGCCAAATGTGACTGTGCGCCGTGTGAGACTGTGCGCCGAGTGTGACTGTGCGCCGTGTGTGACTGTGCGCCGTGTGTGACTTGCGTCGTGTGTGACTTGCGTCGTGTGACTTTGCGACGTGTGAGACTGTGCGCCGTGTGTGACTGTGCGCCGTGTGTGACTGTGCGCCGAGTGTGACTGTGCGCCGTGTTAGACTGTGCGCCGTGTGTGACTGTGCGCCGTGTGTGACTGTGCGCCGAGTGTGACTGTGCGCCGTGTGTGACTGTGCGCCGAGTGTGACTGTGCGCCGTGTGTGACTGTGCGTCGTGTGTGACTGTGCGTCGTGTGACTTTGCGACGTGTGAGACTGTGCGCCGTGTGTGAATGTGCGTCGTGTGTGACTGTGCGCCGAGTGTGACTGTGCGCCGTGTGAGACTGTGCGCCGTGTGTGACTGTGCGTCGTGTGACTTTGCGACGTGTGAGACTGTGCGCCGTGTGTGACTGTGCGCCGTGTGTGACTGTGCGCCGAGTGTGACTGTGCGCCGTGTGAGACTGTGCGCCGAGTGTGACTGTGCGCCGTGTGTGACTGTGCGTCGTGTGTGACTGTGCGCCGTGTGTGACTGTGCGCCGTGTTACTGTGCGCCGTGTGTGACTGTGCGCCGTGTGTGACTGTGCGCCGTGTAAGACTGTGCGCCGTGTGTGACTGTGCGCCGTGTGTACTGTGCGCCGTGTTAGACTGTGCGCCGTGTGTGACTGTGCGCCGAGTGTGACTGTGCGCCGTGTGTGACTGTGCGTCGTGTGTGACTGTGCGTCGTGTGACTTTGCGACGTGTGAGACTGTGCGCCGTGTGTGACTGTGCGCCGTGTGTGACTGTGCGCCGAGTGTGACTGTGCGCCGTGTGAGACTGTGCGCCGTGTGTGACTGTGCGTCGTGTGACTTTGCGACGTGTGAGACTGTGCGCCGTGTGTGACTGTGCGCCGTGTGTGACTGTGCGCCGAGTGTGACTGTGCGCCGTGTGAGACTGTGCGCCGAGTGTGACTGTGCGCCGTGTGTGACTGTGCGTCGTGTGTGACTGTGCGCCGTGTGTGACTGTGCGCCGTGTGACTGTGCGCCGTGTGTGACTGTGCGCCGTGTGTGACTGTGCGCCGTGTAAGACTGTGCGCCGTGTGTGACTGTGCGCCGTGTGTACTGTGCGCCGTGTTAGACTGTGCGCCGTGTGTGACTGTGCACCGAGTGTGACTGTGCGCCGTGTGTGACTGTGCGCCGAGTGTGACTGTGCGTCGTGTGTGACTGTGCGTCGTGTGACTTTGCGACGTGTGAGACTGTGCGCCGTGTGTGACTGTGCGCCGTGTGTGACTGTGCGCCGAGTGTGACTGTGCGCCATGTGAGACTGTGCGCCGAGTGTGACTACGCGCCGTGTGTGACTGTGCGTCGTGTGTGACTGTACGCCGAGTGTGACTGTGCACTGTGTGTGATTGTGCGTCGTGTGTGACTGTGCGCCGTGTTAGACTGTGCACCGTGTGTGACTGTGCGCCGTGTGTGACGGTGCGCCGTGTGAGACTGTGCGCCGAGTGTGACTGTGCGCCGTGTGAGACTGTGTGTCGTGTGACTGTGCTTCGAGTGTGACTGTGCGCCGTGTGAGACTGTGCGCCGAGTGTGACTGTGCGCCGTGTGTGACTGTGCGCCATGTGAGACTGTGCGCCGAGTGTGACTGTGCGCCGTGTGTGACTGTGCGCCGTGTGAGACTGTGCGCCGAGTGTGACTTTGCGCCGTGTGTGACTGTGCGTCGTGTGACTTTGCGACGTGTGAGACTGTGCGCCGTGTGTGACTGTGCGCCGTGTGTAACTGTGCGCCGAGTGTGACTGTGCGCCGTGTGAGACTGTGCGCCGAGTGTGACTGTTCGCCGTGTGTGACTGTGCGTCGTGTGTGACTGTGCGCCGTGTGTGACTGTGCGCCGTGTTACTGTGCGCCGTGTGTGACTGTGCGCCGTGTGTGACTGTGCGCCGTGTAAGACTGTGCGCCGTGTGTGACTGTGCGCCGTGTGTACTGTGCGCCGTGTTAGACTATGCGCCGTGTGTGACTGTGCGCCGAGTGTGACTGTGCGCCGTGTGTCCTGTGCGCCGAGTGTGACTGTGCGTCGTGTGTGACTGTGCGTCGTGTGACTTTGCGACGTGTGAGACTGTGCAACGTGTGTGACTGTGCGCCGTGTGTGACTGTGCGCCGAGTGTGACTGTGCGCCGTGTGAGACTGTGCGCCGAGTGTGACTACGCGCCGTGTGTGACTGTGCGTCGTGTGTGACTGTGCGCCGAGTGTGACTGTGCGCTGTGTGCGATTGTGCGTCGTGTGTGACTGTGCGCCGTGTTAGACTGTGCACCGTGTGTGACTGTGCGCCGTGTGTGACGGTGCGCCGTGTGAGACTGTGCGCCGAGTGTGACTGTGCGCCGTGTGAGACTGTGCGTCGTGTGACTGTGCGCCGAGTGTGACTGTGCGCCGTGTGAGACTGTGCGTCGTGTGACTGTGCGCCGAGTGTGACTGTGCGCCGTGTGAGACTGTGCGCCGAGTGTGACTGTGCGCCGTGTGTGACTGTGCGCCATGTGAGACTGTGCGCCGAGTGTGACTGTGCGCCGTGTGTGACGGTGCGCCGTGTGAGACTCTGCGCCGAGTGTGACTTTGCGCCGTGTGTGACTGTGCGTCGTGTGTGACTGTGCGTCGTGTGACTTTGCGACGTGTGAGACTGTGCGCCGTGTGTGACTGTGCGCCGAGTGTGACTGTGGGCCGTGTGTGACTGTGCGCCATGTGTGACTGTGCGCCGTGTGAGACTGTGCGCCGTGTGTGACTGTGCGCCGTGTGTGACTGTGCGCCGTGTGTGACTGTGCGCCGTGTAAGACTGTGCGCCGTGTGAGACTGTGCGCCGTGTGCGACTGTGCGCCGTGTGTGACTGTGCGCCGTGTGTGACTGTGCGCCGTGTGTGACTGTGCGCCGTTTGTGACTGTGCGCTGTGTTACTGTGCGCCGTGTGACTGTGCGCCGTGTGAGACCTTGCGCCGTGTGTGACTGTGCGCCGTGTGAGACTGTGCGGCGTGTGTGACTGTGCGGCGTGTGTGACTGTGCGCCGTGTGTGACTGTTCGCCGTGTGTGACTGTGCGCCGTGTGTGACTGTGCGCCGTGTGTGACTGTGCGTCGTGTGTGACTGTGCGCCGTGTGTTACTGTGCGCCGTGTACTGAGCGTCGTGTGTGACAATGCGCCGTGTGTGACTGTGCGCCGTGTGTGACTGTGCGCCGTGTAAGACTGTGCGCCCTGTGAGACTGTGCGCCGTGTTAGACTGTGCGCCGTGTGTGACTGTGCGCCGTGTGTGACTGTGCACCGTGTGTGACTGAGCGCCGTGTGTGACTGTGCGCCGTGTTACTGTGCGCCGTGTGACTGTGCGCCGTGTGTGACTGTGCGCCGTGTGTGACTGTTCGCCGTGTGTTACTGTGCGCCGTGTGTGACTGTGCGCCGTGTGTGACTGTGCGCCGTGTTAGACTGTGCGCCGTGTGTGACTGTGCGCCGTGTGTGACTGTACGCCGTGTGTGACTGTGCCCCGTGTTACTGTGCGCCGTGTGACTGTGCGTCGTGTGTGACTGTGCGCCGTGTGTGACTGTGCGCCGTGTTAGACTGTGCGCCGTGTGTGACTGTGCGCTGAGTGTGACTGTGCGCCGTGTGTGACTGTGCGCCGTGTGTGAATGTGCGCCGTGTGATACTGTGCGCCGTGTTAGACTGTGCGCCGTGTGTGACTGTGCGCCAAGTGTGACTGTGCGCCGTGTGTGACTGTGCGCCGTGTTGGACTGTGCGCCGTGTTAGACTGTGCGCCGTGTGTGACTGTGCGCCGAGTGTGACTGTGCGCCGTGTGTGACTATGCGCCGAGTGTGACTGTGTGCCGTGTGAAACTGTGCGCCGTGTGTGACTGTGCGCCGTGTGTGACTGTGCGCCGTGTTAGACTGTGCGCCGTGTGTGACTGTGCGCCGAGTGTGACTGTACGCCGTGTGTGACTGTGCACCGTGTGTGACTGTGCGCCGTGTGTTACTGTGCGCCGTGTACTGAGCGTCGTGTGTGACAATGCGCCGTGTGTGACTGTGCGCCGTGTGTGACTGTGCGCCGTGTAAGACTGTGCGCCCTGTGAGACTGTGCGCCGTGTTAGACTGTGCGCCGTGTGTGACTGTGCGCCGTGTGTGACTGTGCACCGTGTGTGACTGAGCGCCGTGTGTGACTGTGCGCCGTGTTACTGTGCGCCGTGTGACTGTGCGCCGTGTGTGACTGTGCGCCGTGTGTGACTGTTCGCCGTGTGTTACTGTGCGCCGTGTGTGACTGTGCGCCGTGTGTGACTGTGCGCCGTGTTAGACTGTGCGCCGTGTGTGACTGTGCGCCGTGTGTGACTGTACGCCGTGTGTGACTGTGCCCCGTGTTACTGTGCGCCGTGTGACTGTGCGTCGTGTGTGACTGTGCGCCGTGTGTGACTGTGCGCCGTGTTAGACTGTGCGCCGTGTGTGACTGTGCGCTGAGTGTGACTGTGCGCCGTGTGTGACTGTGCGCCGTGTGTGAATGTGCGCCGTGTGATACTGTGCGCCGTGTTAGACTGTGCGCCGTGTGTGACTGTGCGCCAAGTGTGACTGTGCGCCGTGTGTGACTGTGCGCCGTGTTGGACTGTGCGCCGTGTTAGACTGTGCGCCGTGTGTGACTGTGCGCCGAGTGTGACTGTGCGCCGTGTGTGACTATGCGCCGAGTGTGACTGTGTGCCGTGTGAAACTGTGCGCCGTGTGTGACTGTGCGCCGTGTGTGACTGTGCGCCGTGTTAGACTGTGCGCCGTGTGTGACTGTGCGCCGAGTGTGACTGTACGCCGTGTGTGACTGTGCACCGTGTGTGACTGTGCGTCGTGTGTGACTGTGCGCCGTGTGTGACTGTGCGGCGTGTGTGACTGTGCGCTGTGTGTGACTGTGCGCCGTGTGTGACTGTGCGCCGTTTGTGACTGTGCGCCGTGTGTGACTGTGCGGCGTGTGTGACTGTGCGCCGTGTGTGGCCGTGTGTGACTGTGCGCCGTGTGTGACTGTGCGGCGTGTGTGACTGTGCGGCGTGTGTGACTGTGCGCCGTGTGTGATTGTGCGCCGTGTGTGACTGTGCGCCGTGTGTGACAGTGAGCCCATGAATGAAGCAAGCCAGCCCTCGTGTGCGCGGCGACGCCTAGAGAGTAGATGCAGATCGCGTGTGGATAGCCAACACGACAGTGTCGCGACGCCTTAAGTTTCTCACGCAATAGTCCGACATTGAGGTGTAGAATACACGAGGAAAGTTTCGACGAAAGGAAAAGAGGAGTGTTTGATAGATCTGTGCATGGGGGAACCTTTTCTGAATATTACTTTTTGTAGTGATTTCGTTAATAAAGTAATGAGTTTTGCCTTTTTATTTTTTGCACAGTAGATTCAAAACACAATATTAAGGAGAATTTGCCAATTTCCAAGACATATGGACGTTGACTTAGATAACCGTCAATCCGTTACTAAAACTGTCAAGAAATGGCGCCATGTTAGTTTCAACCGATGCTTAGCAATGCAAGGAACCAGTATAACAACACTCGGGCATTGATTTATTTTTTTGTCTCCAGATTGCATTAAGGCTCTTTTTAGTTGTTGGACAAACCACATTAATTAATTAGAAAACATCCCACAGTCAATACTATATATACCATAGCCGACAGCAGAGGTTGATCAATAGAAAGGGCACAATTAATTCTCGGCCAAAGTACTACCCCGTGGCGCCATTTTTTTTAACTCAATTGTGCATTATCCGAGGCTATTGACTATTGTTTGAACGTACCCGGACGTACCAGGCACGTACCGTCTCTGACATTTTTTCTTTGTGGATATCAGTAATATCATTGTTACAAAGTGATGGAAGTGGTCAGTCACGAATGATCTTGGCGATATACTTAATCAAATTTTAAACGTGTATAAGTGTGAGTGTGACACGTAGAGTGCAGCCGAGCGGCGCGCTGTGACAGAACACACACGCAACCGCAAGCAGAAGTCGAGACAGAGACATTTTTACTGTGTTGTGACTTGTGAGCAAGACGCTACTAAATACGATTTTCCAATCTAATGCCTCATTTAGCAAAAACAAAAAGCGCACCTATCCAGCCTGCAACTGTCCCCCTTGCACCCCTTGCCCCCCCCCCTCCCCCTTGCGCACGGCTATGTGCTATACATCTAAGTCAAGTATTTTATTTCATCTGTGTACAATAACAATAACATGCAACCAGATGGTTTTGATATCTTTTAGAAGTATCAACATATTGTATTGAAAGAAGTAATATGGTATTCGTATTGCATGCAATAATATGATCAGTATTGCTTGTCAGGTCTCTGTCTCTTGCAGGCAAGAGTAGTAGATTGTTCGACCCACATAACTTGAAAACCATAGAAATTTCAGGTTTTGTGATCGTTTCTTTAAAATGACATTCAATATCAACATTTTGGAATGATGAGGGCTAGATTGATCAAGATCTACAGAAATTCTAAAACGGGACTAAAAATGATATTATATTCGATTCAAATATAATATGTTGTTAAATCCTACTTACCTTATACTACCGCTTATACTACTTCCATACTACTTCTATACTATATACTACTTATATTCGCTTATATCTTGTTTTATTTTTGTTATTTTCACTGCATTTTAATCTTTATAATTCAGACTAAGGAATTATAATATTTTGTATTTTATTTTTGTTTGTTTTTGTTTATACTGTCACCGCGCTATTATCAAGGCAATCTATTAACATGTTAATTGCCTGGGAGTGGATTTAACTATGAGACGTAAACGAATTAAAACTGTCAAAGAATTTTAATATTCGTACAGAGATAAGCAAAGTATCAATAAAGTGAATTAAGTTAGACGATTACACGGCTAATCTAGTAAGAAGTTTGGTCTTTCAGCAAAAACAGACAAATCATGATTAACTGCTGTAGCTTTAAGGGTAGGGGTTAAAAGTGATATCTTGGCAATCAACTATGTTTACAAACTTTGGAAATTAGCCACTATTACAAAACACGTCAAATAAGAACGTCTTCATTTTGAGAGCAATAATATAGTCATTAAAAAAATGTTCTAGAGAAACGTGCTCCTTTCAGTGAACTTGGAAGTTGGGAGCGAGTCCGTGGCGACGGAAGGGGGTGGAGTAGGGAGGGGGGGTATCATGAATGTCTAGACGTACTTGCATAATTATAACGAATTACCAAAACGTAAGCACACAAACCAAAAGCAAGACTTGAGTTGAAACATAATTCATTTTAAAAACGGTATCCTTTTCAAATGTAATTTCACAATTCCACAGACAACCCAAGAAAATTTAATTATTTCTGAGTCACAAGAACCCTGAAATTACGGATGGAATCGTCTTCATTATCTTTCGGCTGTAATGCCGGGATTGGCGGCTTATTTTCCTTCCCGTCTTACAATGCTTTATTAATCAATTCTATTTTCAGAGATATTAACCTTAATTTTTCGTGGAATGAGCCTGCGTAATGGATTTAGCCATGCGGGAAATGTTTCGCGTCTAGTTGAGTTATGGTATTGTGAACAAATGCCGTTGATGAAGATTTAAATCTGATCAGGGTTCGAAAGACCTTCCGAGTGAAACTCATTTGGAAATTAATTGGGAGGGAAGTGTATCCAACGTTGCGATAGATACGCTGAGTAAAACAGCAGCAATAAAACAGGAACACATTTATTACATTTGACTTGTCAAGATATGACACCAGTGTTCTAATACCATCTATAATTATTATTTATTATTTTTATTGTAATTATATAATTCTTCTTTGCTTGGCCCTCACAGTCCCAAATATTAACATCGAATCGATTATCGTAAATCAAAACCCCCTGAATGATGATGATTAATCGAAATCGCATCCTTAACGGTACATTAAAAAGCAGTATTTAGGAATACTTTTTCTAGACACCTCAGTTGTACTTGCATTATACATAATGTTATTGAACCAGCGCATAGTAAACACAATAACAAACGTGCTTAGTATCATGATTGATGTTAACACTAACACTTCGTGTCGTTTTGTATCAAACAAAATGATTGTATTGAAAATTGTTCGCAAGTTAATAGTTCTAGTCTAGTATGAATTTTCTTTCAATTTATTGTTTAGCACGCCATGTCAAATCTTTCGTGATTTATTAGTCACGTTTGTGATCCTTTTCTGAGAAAACAGCTGTATACAGTGTTGCTTGTTAGTCTCGTTGCCTTAGTCCTTCTATTAATACATAAGATCTAGAGTTCGATTGCCCGTTCTGGCTATTTTAATATTTAGTAACAGAATCTTTATCACACTACATCAAATTAATATACGGTAATTGATGAATGATGATGAAGGACGGAGGAGGGGAACCTAGTTCCGTTACGTAGCCTACTTCTATCCAAGGGGGCCATCGGCTTTACGTCCCATCAAAAGGATCTGTAAAATTGTAACGTAAAATATGATCCTCCACAATACTAGATATGGGAACGACGTTGGTAAAACATATACTTGTTCTACATGATCATCTGAAACCAGTCCCTCGATTAGAATCACCCGTCTGCTCAGATACCGATACGAAGCCTAGCCAATAAGTAGCGACACCAATGGGTAGCTAGCGATACGAAGCCTAGCCAATAAGAAGCGACACCAATGGGTCGCTAGCGATACGAAGCCTAGCCAATAAGTAGCGACACCAATGGGTCGCTAGCGATTCGAAGCCTAGCCAATAAGTAGCGACACCAATGGGTCGCTAGCGATACGAAGCCTAGCCAATAAGTAGCGACACCAATGGGTAGCTAGCGATACGAAGCCTAGCCAATAAGTAGCGACACCAATGGGTCGCTAGCGATACGAAGCCTAGCCAATAAGAAGCGACACCAATGGGTCGCTAGCGATACGAAGCCTAGCCAATAAGAAGCGACACCAATGGGTCGCTAGCGATACGAAGCCTAGCCAATAAGAAGCGACACCAATGGGTAGCTAGCGATACGAAGCCTAGCCAATAAGTAGCGACACCAATGGGTCGCTAGCGATACGAAGCCTAGCCAATAAGAAGCGACACCAATGGGTCGCTAGCGATACGAAGCCTAGCCAATAAGAAGCGACACCAATGGGTAGCTAGCGATACGAAGCCTAGCCAATAAGTAGCGACACCAATGGGTCGCTAGCGATACGAAGCCTAGCCAATAAGAAGCGACACCAATGGGTCGCTAGCGATACGAAGCCTAGCCAATAAGAAGCGACACCAATGGGTCGCTAGCGATACGAAGCCTAGCCAATAAGAAGCGTTCCTTGACTGACCTGTCAGTGTCAGTGTCACCAGCAATAAACACATATAGGATTCTGAGTGGTTGATAGTTTGTTTCTCGCTTTGTCTGCACAATATATACTTAAAAACGGGAAAACATGAAGTAGATGCTACGGACGGTACATCGTCTTAATTGATTTGTTGATTAAATGATTGATTGATTGATTGCTTGATTGATTGCTTGATTGATTGATTGATTGATTGATTGATTGATTGATTGATTGATTGATCGATTGATTGATTGATTGATTGATTGATTGATTGATTGATTGATTGATTGATTGATTGATTGATTGATTGATTGATTGATTGATTGATTGATTGATTGATTGATTGATTGATTGATTGATTGATTGATTGATTGATTGATTGATTGATTGATTGATTGATTGATTGATTGATTGATTGATTGATTGATTGATTGATTGATTGATTGATTGATTGATTGATTGATTGATTTATTGACTGATTGATTGATGCACGGGTGTTATTTTTAGTCCAATATTTCAAACAAATAAATACTAGGAATACGCTCTGGGTTGATGCGAGCGAGCGCGCACGGGGAAGAAACACGAAATTTTGCACAACAGTTTTCAAAGTTACCGCAGTCGACAACAATCAACCAATACACAGTCTTCCAAGTATCTCACAGATAGAACAACAAGGTCAACTTGATTTCCGCCAAGCGGAGGCTCGCCGAACTCGCAAGTTGAGAGTTCGGCGAGCCTATCCGCTAGGCCTTGATAGAACCAAGAACGTTCCTGTCAACAACAAAAATAATGGAATTATTTTCAAAGAGATTTGATATTACCCATCCCATCGGTTGTTACGTTTCCATGCATGGTAATGTCACTTTTTACAAATGTTATTTCTACCTACAATACTGATCGGATCGCAATAACAATAGGATATTCATTACCGGACAAACATTTACATTTTACAATAATATAGCTACCCCACATTTTGCCGTTATTGTGTTTCAGAAATATATTTTCGAGTAATTTTTGTGTAAATCGCCAATACTTATCAAATCGTAATAAAATTAACATATTATTCGTGACCGGAGAAACTTAGCTAAAATATGGGTATCTCAAATTTTGCCTCCATTTTGTTTCAGAACAATATTTTTCAGTAACTTTTGTTTAACTTTGTAACTTTTTGAACGATTTTGGCACAAAACTAATGCCGTTCAATCCACAACACGGATTGTGGATAGTTCAAATTTCAAGTTGATTGGCTTTCCGTTCGACCGCTATGCGACACAGAAAAAAACTAACACACAAGCAAATAAAAATACAAACAAACCGAACGAGTGCCATAAAAGTAGAATGGAACCGCCCGCTACGCTCGCTCAAAAATAGGGTTAGATAATTCACTACAGTCCAATTATTTTCATCTAGCTCATAGTTGTATAGGTAAGCTAAATTGTTATTTTATTTCATTATACCTTGAAACGCTACAGGGTACGTTACAACATTCAGATTTTAACTTACGGTTCCCACCCCAGAAGTCACGAATATGCATCTCCCCATGTGATGTAGATACTGTACGACACGATACGAGAGTGAAAGGGCAGTGTTCATAATGCTCATGATGAACGAGTGTTGTAAAGACCTGTCGTAAGCTACCTATGGCGACCAGTAAAGGGGGCCTTTTTTATAGATCTTGTTCGGGTAATACTGCGTGTATACGGCACTTGAATGAAGATACGTAGCCGTGGTTGGCATTAAGGTGAAGGTATCTAGGTATCGTAACTTTTTTAAACTAAGTTTTTTGATGAAGGTTGATAAATATTGATATTATGTCTCCAAAAAGTGGTTTAAAGAAAATTATACTTATATCTTTTACGTGTACAGATAGCTTCAAAAGTCTTTACGTTCATGCTAGTAACACCTCTAGACCATATTTGTTAAGTACACGAAAATGAAGTATACTATAGGTTGTTATCTTAGGAATGATGGTATACAATTTTGAAACACAATTATATGCCCAGTTTTTTGTAATGAATTGTTTCGTGTCCCGGTGAAAAGGCACTAAAGTCTATGTCAGGGAAAGATTGCGCCGAGGCAGGTAAACTTCTCCGCCGCGCTCTTCCCCCACCATGCGGCTCGGCTTCTCGACAAGGGTGAACGACTATTGACATTCCGCAGAGATGGCCTGTCAAGATAATGGTAATTGGTAACAGGTGAAATTTAAAAACACATTTTTGTTGTTTTGTAACTTTTATCGAATTATTAGGAATATTGAAGAAAAACTAACATACCCTCGTTTTTGAATCACAAAAAACACCAAAAATTAAGCTAGTAAACACAAGTATATTAAACCCGTAGTTTTTAGCTTTGGCGATAGATTATGTAATAATCTATGTCGAAATCGTGAGTGAGTGAGTGAGATAGTGAGTGAGATAGTGAGTGAGTGAGTGAGTGAGTGAGTGAGTGAGTGAGTGAGTGAGTGAGTGAGTGAGTGAGTGAGTGAGTGAGTGAGTGAGTGAGTGAGTGAGTGAGTGAGTGAGTGAGTGAGTGAGTGAGTGAGTGAGTGAGTGAGTGGCAGAGTTGTGTTCAATGTTTGATAACAATGACGGTGACGATGAAGTGTTATTCAATGTAATATATTATACTGAAATGAGATAATAGTTTTTACTAACATTAACTCTTCATATTGTAATATGATCAGTTTTCGACTCTAACGCATATCAAAGGTCAAATCATGACTTTGAAAATCACTTATCATTTTTATATTGCATGTGAATTAGATACCATTAAAAATGTAGCAACAAAAAATATATAAATACAAATAATGATGGTGAACTAAAATCCACATAACAATTTAGTAAATACTTAAGATATTAATACCATAAACAACATAAACAATAGATTACTTGTCAGTAAATGAAATTGCAAAGATTCACGTGAGCCACAAGGGCATTGTTAAACATCTGCAAATTCAACCATTATTAAAATGTACACCGTTAAATACGGCACATAGAGTAGCCAGCTTGAAAATAAATAACAATAAAGATAACATGGAAAACCCATGCACAATTAAACAACTATCGATCATTATCGTCACCGTCATTGATATCAAACATTGAACACAACTCTGCCACTCACTCACTCACTCACTCACTCACTCACTCACTCACTCACTCACTATTTCGACATAGATTATTACATAATCTATCGCCAAAGCTAAAAACAAAATGTGTTTAATTTACTTGTGTTTACCAGCTTAATTTCTGGTGTTTTTTCCAAATAATTCGATGAAAGTTACAAAACAACAAAAATGCGAGTTTTTAAATTTCTACTCTTACCAATTAACATTATCTTGACGGGCCATCTCTGCGGAATGTCAATAGTCGTTCACCCTTGTCGAGAAGCCGAGCCGCATGGTGGGGGAAGAGCGCGGCGGAGAAGTTTACCTGCCTCGGCGCAACCTTTCCCTGACATAGACTTTAGAGTATATGCTGTTTTTACTATTCCAGAATTACTTATTTATGAAAATAGTCACTTACAAGAAATAAAATGCTTATCATGCGCCCGACCCGTATCTTCCCAAAATACTTGCAGTCTCAAGACTACGTAAAAAACTGTTGCCATAAGTATATGGATGTAAAGCGCATCAGTTTGCTCGCGTCTCAGTCCAGCCGTAACTACTTTACGGGTCTAAACATGTAATTTGCGCAAATAAATTGTCTCCTTGTATCCTAGCGCCGCTCGACAGTAGTTGAGAACGCAAATGTACAGATGCAATCCAAGTATTAGAGGGAAACATGACACAAAGTGAGCAGAGCGGCAGCATCGCGGGCGTGGCCTTACTCCATCAAGAGTTTCTACTCGACTGAAATGAAAACGAAGCGCGTGGAGGTCGGTCTGAGTTTTGTTAAAGGGGGGGGGGGGGGGGAGGAGTGGATACGTCACAAATACACATTTGCAAGTAACTCTTAGCAAAAGTGTTCTTTCAGGGAGGGGGGGGGGGTAGAATCACCTTAAGTTGATTAGTCATCGTATTTTGCATGCATTCTTCATGCATAACAACTATTTCAATTGTCTTTTTAATTATTGTTTTAATAATTTAGGAATATTTTTATTATGCCTATATAATGTTAGTATTAGTAAGGTAGGTTCATGTATTATTTCGTATTTTATAAATGATATTTTATGGTTATTGACTAATCGTTTATGTTTTTCTGTAATGTTTTGATTCAGTTTATCTTTTTATTATATTTATTGACTTTTTTTCTAAATACATACATATATGTTGGATTTATCTGATGTGTAGCCCCGGCTTTGAAGACTGATTAATGAAGCTTGTGCATGTGATTTAATAGACTATTGTCCATAAAAACCTAGCTCGACAGATCGCCAACGGCAACTATAGCTAACACTGTAGAACCGCAAAGTGTTGAACAATATTATGTGCCCGGAAATGATTTATTGGCCATAACTGTTAAGACCCAAAGAGTTTAGAAAGTCTCATGATCCGGTAACTCTCGAGTGTAAGACAATATTTTGTGTTGTGTTCTCTCTTATATTCACTTCCAATTATTTCCGTTATTACTTCGACGAATTATTTTGTATGTTCTATCAATTTATTCATGATATTCATATTAATTTATTGCGTAGGTACACATTTATTAACATATTTAAAGCATTAGTAGTTTAATTTAAGTGTTTTGTGTTTTCACTATAGCTGTCGTACACTATTTTATGAAACGCTTGTAATCATTCCTACTCTGTTCCAAAACACAAAACATATGCGTTGCTATTGGTTTTGTATCTGTATAGCTTCCTGTTCTTTTCTTGTCTGAGTACATAATATTAGGCCGCGCATAGCAATTTCCCTTTCTAAAAATAAACAAATTGTTTGTTTGCACTGATTTTACTTAAAACTATAAATCGTCCGAAAAACAGTTGCATGGTAATCATAGATATTTTAATGAGCAGAAGACTGCTTCGCATGTACATTAGCATTTTATAGTAGCGTTAGATTTTATTTGTGGTTTTCTCGTCTTCTAAAATTTTGTAATGGTTTCGGTATTGAAATTTTGGAATAGAGTTACGCGTTATAATCTAAAATAATATTTAAATGTTTAGGTCTCACAGCGACCAAGTTTCCATGTCAAAGCAATTTATACTTGTATGCACTTAAGCGAGTCGCACACAACTAAGTATAAACACCACCATATTTACTTGAACTTATTGACCCAGGAAAAGTCTCATTACTAAGCGTTCAACAAAAAATGCAAGAGAAAACAAAAGCAACAAACTACGGCAATCAGTACAAGCTTTTTAGCTTTTTAGTCCCCATTATAAAGTTAAATATGAAAACAAGGCATAATATTACTTCCTAACTTTTATCATAATTTATTTTGCTTATTAAAGTATACTAGTCTATGAGGAACAAACATACAGCAAGTCAAGAAGATCATATTTGACTTCAAAAAAATATTTCGTAGTGTTTGTGTGAAGTCAAATGAAGTCATGGCTTTCTGACAACTACTGAGTGTGCCACTACTGAGTCACATCACGCGTGCCAGCACTGTGCCACATCACGCGTGCCAGCACTGTGCCACATCACGCGTGCCAGCACTGTGCCACATCACGCGTGCCAGCACTGTACCATATCACGCGTGCCAGCACTGTGCCCCATCACGCGTGCCAGCACTGTGCCCCATCACGCGTGTTAGCACTGTGCCACATCACGCGTGCCAGCACTGTGCAACATCACGCGTGCCAACACTGTGCCAAATCACGCGTGCCAGCACTGTGCCACATCACGCGTGCCAGCACTGTGCCACATCACGCGTGCCATCACTGTGCCACATCACGCGTGCCATCACTGTGCCACATCACGCGTGCCAACACTGTGCCACATCACGCGTGCCAGCACTGTGCCACATCACGCGTGCCAGCACTGTGCAACATCACGCGTGCCAACACTGTGCCACATCACGCGTGCCAACACTGTGCCACATCACGCGTGCCATCACTGTGCCACATCACGCGTGCCAACACTGTGCCACATCCCGCGTGCCATCACTGTGCCACATCACGCGTGCCATCACTGTGCCATATCACGCGTGCCAGCACTGGGCACATCTGTTGGTATTCAACCTACACACATAAATAACACGTTTTCAAGGTCCCTAAATTCCATTCCACATTCGTTGCCGTTAGCATGTGCTGTCTCGATTAACCATGTAGTATGTATATCAATTAGTAAGTCAACATGCTACGGCGCACAATGTGGGAGGGGGTAGCGCACAGCCAGACCATAATTACATGTTACCATGCATATCACCTTTACCCGCGTGCTTTTTTAACACTCTTCTTTCTAAAAGCCAATATTTACTTTTGTAGATGTACTTAGATAATGTGTAAGTACGTTTTCATGATTCCGGGCGTACATTACGTTCGGTTTTCCGTTATCTAAATTACCGTATCGCGTCGCTCTGTTCCCTCCCCTCTCACCCCTTCGTTCAGTGTCTACGTGATCATGGGGGTATTTTAGTGATTACAAGATGAACATCACGCCTAATGTTTCGGGGTTTTACTATACGTAGTTCTATGATAACCCATGATGCGTGCCTTTCTAGCTCATTATTACGCTCAAAATTCCCCCCTGTTCTTTATAAATCCGTCAAAATTGATAATAAAACTTTTTTTCACTGATGCAAGTTTAGAGTGGAAGCTTCTATATTTCTGGTTAGGGTATATTTATGAATTTAAATATATATTACGTGTTTTGAAGACGGGGGTAATTTTTAGGGAGAGGGTGCATGGGTTGAGATGGAAAAATACTAATCGGGAGAAGGGAAGGAAACTGTCGTGCCTAATCTTTCGTGTACTTTCAGAAAAGGAAATTGATACCATTCATGCAGATGCATAATATTTTCCTATGCATTAATAAACGAGCAATTTATTTTTAAATTCCTTGAACCAGTTCATGTTTAATGTTTATTAGGGAAAAAATGGGGGAGTTTATGTTGGAAAGGAAAATTACTGCTCTCCAGAAGGAACGAATGGGACGGGAAAGGAAATGTAATTGATGTTGTTACAAGAATGATACGTTCTTTTGTACCTCGGACAATTTGTTTCAAAATAAAATATAAGCGAAATATAATTATGCCTTTACTTTCTTGCAGATATAATATAACCGTATACAATGCACACAAAAATAAACCGTTCGTGCATTTATGACTAAAGAGTAAAGAGCGTCACCTTCATGCCAGTAATTTTTAATAAAAGTGTGCGGTATAAAATACGTCTTCAATCTTGTGTTGGTACGTGAGTTTAAAATATTTCACCAAGAAGTAAATTGAAACCTGGAATTACAGAATGGTTTTGACACTAAGAGTTTATCAGAATTAAGAAAAACCACTGGCAATATTAATTCTGTGAGGTTTGGATATGATTCTAACGGGAAATAATAACTATGCATTTATTTCAAATATCTTTTTACTCTTTATTCTGAGATTTGAATTTAGTTTAATGATTCTTGTTTTTGAAACATACATAATAGTAAATGGCTTTTAAACCTTTTAAGTTCCTAGATATAATTCCCCAACATACGTTTTTGTAACGGCTCTGATTAAGCTCATGAAATATACTTTAATATACAGTTTCCTTGCCTTAGGTTTTATTCAGCCAGATTAGCTACCGCCATAGCTCCAACTTCATGGTTTTTATTTTAATCAGATTAATTATAGATCAACACAGCTTTTACTAATTAACTGATTGCATTTGTGACTTATTGAATACTCTAAATAATTTCTCATAGTGTTACAATAAACTGCTTCTATGCTCCACTGTGGGAAACAGTACGACCGACGGTAATTTAGTCCATGTCAAAATAAGGAATAAACGCATTGCTTACCTGTCTGTATGAAATCAAACTCAATTGTTTATGTAATTAAAATCTCAAATTTCAAGCTTTTTTGATAAACACATTTCAAATAGTTTCTTTACAAGGTGGTCGGGGTATCTAGGGTGCTTACGCCAACTTTATCCGAACAACTCGATCGAGTCAACTGGATCCATCTTAATCACGTGATGGATTAACTCGATCCTTGATGGTTCGCGAACAGACATATCGGTCGAACGAACGGAACGGTCGGTAGACGAGATTTTACAGTAGACGAAGTTATGCAGTAGACAAAATGTCATTTGACCAAGTGTCTACGCACCCTTGGGCGAGTACTTTATGGCGCGGATTCAAACTACTTTTTAAATGAGGTATAATACTATACCCAAGGAACCACGCCTTGTAGCCGTCACATTTGACGAATCTGCGGCCCTTGCGAAAAAAAATATTGCCGCGTGGCCGTCGTAGCCCCATAACCCTACTTTTGCAGCTCACGGTGCCGTAGATTCAAATTGGCGCCAAAATATTACGTCTGGATCCAACTAACCCTGGTCAGAGAGCGGATCCATTTCAAAGGATCCGAGAGTTAACTCGATCATGTTCGCGAACGCCAAACGAGATGGATCCGATCAACTCACCGAGATTGGCGAAAGACATTTTAGGATCGGAGTAACGCGGATTTGGTTGGCGTAAGCGCCCCTAGGGATCGTAACTTTTTTAAATTAAATTTTTTCGATGCAGGTTGTTAAATATTGATATAATGTCTGCAAAAACAGGGTTAAAAAAATTACATGTTGTTTTTACGTGTACCGACAGTTTTAAAGTCTTTACGTTACCGCTAGTAAGACCTCTAGAGTCTAGACCATATTTGTCAAGTTCACGAAAATGTAGTATACTATAGCTTGTTATTTTAGGAATGAAGGTATACAATTTTAAAACACAATTATGTGCTTAGTTTTTTGTAATGAATTGTTTCGTGTCCCGGTGAAAAGGCACTTGAGTATATGCTGTTTTTAATATTCCATAACTTATTTATGAAAAGAGTCACAAGAAAGGAAGTGCTTGTCATGCGTTCGAACCTTATCTTCCCAACGTACTTGCAGTCTTAAGTCTACGTCAAAAACTGTTCGAGTTTTGGGGCCATACGTACACAGATGTAAAGCGCCTCAGTTTGCTCGCGTCGCAGTCCAGCCGTAACTACTTTACGGGTCTAGACAGGTAATTTGCGCAAAGAAATTGTCTCCTTGTGTCCTAGCGCCGCTCAACAGTAGTTGAGAACGCAAATGTACAGATGCAATGCAAGTATTGGAGGGAAAAATGACACCAAGTGAGCAGAGCGGCAGCATCGCGGCCGTGACCTTGCTCTAACAAGAGTCTCCGCTCGACTGAAATCAGAACGAAGCGCGCGGAGGTCGGTCGGAGTTTTGTTAGTGGGGGGGAGGAGAGGTACACTTCATACGTCACACATACACACTTGCAAGTAATTCGTAGCAAAAGTGTTTTTTCAGGGGGGGTAGAATCACCTTAAGCAAGAATACAGCCGAGCAACGATAAATTAACATATATGCGTGGTAATGTTAGCCTGTCTTTATCATCTATAAGCACAGAATAATAAGGAAACTGTTATTTTAAAAATCTGGATTAAAATCCTTCCAGTAAATAATTGTTCAGAATTATATATCCCATCACATCAAAACCCGTTACCAAACGATTGAATTGTATATCATCTACTGAAAAAAAGCCTCGTTCCGGCTTTGGCACGGCCCCCTTCTCTTGGAAAACCCTTAGAATAACCTGGCATCCGCACTCGAAAACTGTTATGTTGTAACGTTTAAAAAAAAAATGAAATAATTATTTAAATAATTATTTTTGTTGAGTGTATAATTTACAGTGCAAAGGCATAAAATGTCAATTGAGTATGTTCATATTAAATATATTATTAAAGTTGCAGGTTTTAAATTTGTCTTTCTTGGTAAAAAGTTTCTAATTGAAAAAGTTATGCTCGTAATACTAATACAACGACTTCTATGGAAGCTCTCTATTATTCCACATAGCAAGCAATTAGTACACGTACATCAGAAAATATTGCACATAAAATACTTTAGAGTTGTCGTATTTAAATCGTAAAAATAAATTATATTGGCTTTCACAAGAAAGCATGAAGTAAACAGTTTGAAATGTGACTATCCCTATCGTAGAAAGTTCTAAACTATCCACTTGAATCTGAAATGCTAACAATATACCCACAAAAATTACGGACTTGGCATGTGTTCAGTAAATGAGACTATAATCCTTAAAACAAAATAAGGCGGTTTCATTCTTAACACAAAACCAACACATTAAATGTAACAAAACCAAATGACATTTGAAACAGTGCAATGACTTTCAAATGTTCCAATTCTAAATTACAACTATGTGGATGTAGGTGTATATTATACATTTGTATTAATTTTACCCAATTCTGTGAACATCCCTGCTACTACATTTGCAGAACTAGAATAAGTTGCTAATACAGTCCGCTATAATTGTCCATTAGTCAAAACGATAAGGGGTGAATGTACCACTATGGACCAATTACACTTCCTAAGTTTTCGCATTACCGATGGAAGTGAAGCTACTTTACGATAGCGAACGAGACTGGAGCTCCGTGGCCGTGGGTTGCCAGTTCCAGTTTACCCGCCAGCAACACTCAACGCGACGTTATTCTCTTTTACAACTTGAATCGTTTGGTGTGGCCATTAAAATAGTTAATCTTATACAAACTGTATCGGACTAGACAGTAATAAAATAACAATGACTAGTTGATAGTGTTCTGCCTAGTTTTGGGGGAATCACACGTGAATGCCACCATGCACAGTCGAGGATTTGTTTGTTTGCTATGCAATTGTTTAACATGCCATTTTCTATAAGAAAACTAAATTCCAGAACAACCATAAATAAATCCTATACTTAACTCAACTGTACACCTGGCACTAAACAACTTAAAGACCCACGAAACCCGAATATATATGTCAAGTCATTAGACGCTGACGCGTTGAGCGCATGATCCAACAAGATCTCACCTTACCAGGCAGCAGTTGATGTAGTAGGTGTACCCCTCAGGTCTGCTCGTTCGCTGTCCGCCGTGACGCGTTGTGCGTATGATCCAACAAGATCTCACCTTACCAGGCAGCAGTTGATGTAAGTAGGTGTACCCCTCAGGTCTGCTCGTTCACTGTCTGCCGTGACGCGTTGTGCGCATGATCCAACAATATCTCACCTTACCAGGCAGCAGTTGATGTAAGTAGGTGTACCCCTCAGGTCTGCTCGTTCACTGTCTGCCGTGACGCGTTGTGCGCATGATCCAACAATATCTCACCTTACCAGGCAGCAGTTGATGTAAGTAGGTGTACCCAGTGCTTAATTTGTAATGGAGCGCGGGTATACGCAGTATACCCACCTATTTTCGTGGGTATACGCAGTACACCCACCTTTTTTTTTATGAAAAAGTAGGTACGCAACACTCACAGTTTGGCTAATATATTATATAAAAAACAAAAATAGTTTGTATTGGGTATTTTTCCCTCACATGGTCATATTTCAAATTTACTTGAATACATCTATAACTCTAAATAAACTAAGTACACTCTTATTTCTTGGTTTTACGTTTCTACCAAATCAACTTCCGTACTTTATAAATAGAATCATCTCCTATTGTTATTGGCTGCAGGTTCCTCGTCAACCAGCTAGTAAGGGTTATAGCAACGCGAAGGCGGTACAGTCGCTCTCGCTGCTGTGAGGGAAATGGCACAATCCGTAAAATATGATTTACATGTTTGATTGATACAGCATTTCTCTGTTTGTGGATATGTATGATGCGTTCGATTCCTCTTTATACTAAAGCGGTATCCTGTTAAAACAAAAAATTTGGCCCTGCATTATGTTTGATGGTCTGAAACGCGTTTTGAGGTGATATCTTGTCATAAAAATAAATACAACGGAAAAACATTCAGGCGCGTATGAAGGGGGGGGGGAATGGGGGGAGATTCACCCCCCCCCCACTTTTTCTGCGGCCCACCCAATTTTAGGCACCCAGTCACATTACACCCTCAAGACAGATTTATTTAAGCCTAAAAATCGGGAAATAACTAATATAGCACACAAATTTTTCGCCTTCGGCGATAGTCCCCAGGCGGCTGCGGCTCCGCCCCAGACCCCAGAACTTGTTCGCGCTCACAATTCTTCCGGGAAGAATTGTGAACTCTTTTTCAAGTGGGGGGGGGGGGAAGAATCTTCCCCCCCCCCCTCCCCCCACTTGAAAAGAGTTCATTCGCGCCTGTAAACATTTATGCTATTGTTAGGTTGTTCCTCTTGGAAATGAACTATTGCCAGTTGACACATAAAATTACTGACAACTTTAATAACTGATATTTCATAATATATGTATCTGCTTTTAATCATTTAATGGTAAATTTACAGTACAATTCAAATAACGATTGGCTTTTGAAGACGAGTAAAATTGTATCAAATCCAACCCAAAACTCCAAACCCAATTCCAGATTACGAGCCCAAAAGCTGAATTGGTAAGCGGGAGGGGGGGAGGGGGGGGGGGGGGGGTCAATTTCCCATCCAAAAATAAATTTTTATCACGAGCACATTGTAACATAAAACTATGATACGTATACATACCTTTTTCCTTACAAATTAACCACTGGGTGTACCCCTCAGGTCTGCTCGTTCACTGTCTGCCGTGACGCGTTGTGCGCATGATCCAACAATATCTCACCTTACCAGGCAGCAGTTGATGTAAGTAGGTGTACCCCTCAGGTCTGCTCGTTCACTGTCTGCCGTGACGCGTTGTGCGCATGATCCAACAATATCTCACCTTACCAGGTAGCAGTTGATGTAAGTAGGTGTACCCCTCAGGTCTGCTCGTTCACTGTCTGCCGTGACGCGTTGTGCGCATGATCCAACAATATCTCACCTTACCAGGTAGCAGTTGATGTAAGTAGGTGTACCCCTCAGGTCTGCTCGTTCACTGTCTGCCGTGACGCGTTGTGCGCATGATCCAACAATATCTCACCTTACCAGGTAGCAGTTGATGTAAGTAGGTGTACCCCTCAGGTCTGCTCGTTCACTGTCTGCCGTGACGCGTTGTGCGCATGATCCAACAATATCTCACCTTACCAGGTAGCAGTTGATGTAAGTAGGTGTACCCCTCAGGTCTGCTCGTTCACTGTCTGCCGTGACGCGTTGTGCGCATGATCCAACAATATCTCACCTTACCAGGTAGCAGTTGATGTAGGTAGGTGTACCCCTCAGGTCTGCTCGTTCACTGTCCGCCGTGACGCGTTGTGCGCATGATCCAACAATATCTCACCTTACCAGGCAGCAGTTGATGTAAGTAGGTGTACCCCTCAGGTCTGCTCGTTCACTGTCTGCCGTGACGCGTTGTGCGCATGATCCAACAATATCTCACCTTACCAGGTAGCAGTTGATGTAAGTAGGTGTACCCCTCAGGTCTGCTCGTTCACTGTCTGCCGTGACGCGTTGTGCGCATGATCCAACAATATCTCACCTTACCAGGTAGCAGTTGATGTAGGTAGGTGTAGCCCTCAGGTCTGCTCGTTCACTGTCTGCCGTGACGCGTTGTGCACATGATCCAACAATATCTCACCTTACCAGGTAGCAGTTGATGTAAGTAGGTGTACCCCTCAGGTCTGCTCGTTCACTGTCTGCCGTGACGCGTTGTGCACATGATCCAACAATATCTCACCTTACCAGGTAGCAGTTGATGTAAGTAGGTGTACCCCTCAGGTCTGCTCGTTCACTGTCCGCCGTGACGCGTTGTGCACATGATCCAACAATATCTCACCTTACCAGGCAGCAGTTGGTGTAAGTAGGTGTACCCCTCAGGTCTGCTCGTTCACTGTCTGCCGTGACGCGTTGTGCGCATGATCCAACAATATCTCACCTTACCAGGCAGCAGTTGATGTAAGTAGGTGTACCCCTCAGGTCTGCTCGTTCACTGTCTGCCGTGACGCGTTGTGCGCATGATCCAACAATATCTCACCTTACAAGGTTGCAGTTGATATAAGAAAGTGTACCCCTTAGTTCTGCTCGTTCACTGTCCGCCGTGACGCGTTGTGCGCATGATCCAACAATATCTCACCTTACCAGGCAGCAGTTGATGTAAGTAGGTGTACCCCTCAGGTCTGCTCGTTCACTGTCCGCCGTGACGCGTTGTGCGCATGATCCAACAATATCTCACCTTACCAGGCAGCAGTTGATGTAAGCAGGTGTACCCCTCAGGTCTGCTCGTTCACTGTCTACCGTGACGCGTTGTGCGCATGATCCAACAATATCTCACCTTACAAGGTTGCAGTTGATATAAGAAGGTGTCCCCTCAGGTCTGCTCGTTCACGTTCGCCGTGACGCGTTGTGCGCATGATCCAACAATATCTCACCTTACCAGGCAGCAGTTGATGTAAGCAGGTGTACCACTCAGGTCTGCTCGTTCACTGTCTACCGTGACGCGTTGTGCGCATGATCCAACAATATCTCACCTTACAAGGTTGCAGTTGATATAAGAAGGTGTCCCCTCAGGTCTGCTCGTTCACTGTCCGCCGTGACGCGTTGTGCGCATGATCCAACAATATCTCACCTTACCAGGTTGCAGTTGATATAAGAAGGTGTACCCCTCAGGTCTGCTCGTTCACGTCCGCCGTAACGCGTTGTGCGCATGGGCAGACCTGAGTAAGGAGAGATATTGTTGGTACCTAAGAGCAGAGATGAGGTTGAAAGCGCAAGACGTCACTACACCCGTCTACAACATCTCCGCTGCCGCCTGACCAGTGTCACGTGACCTTGCCGGGCTGAGCCAATGGCAGAGCTATTGTCGTGACGTGTGCGCTTGCGCGTACGAGTGCAGTAATGCAGCGGCTGAGTCACATCATGGAGCAGAGAGTCAAATACCTTGCTAGTAATATTTGACTGATCAATTTGGTCGTGGTGTGTTGTGCGCTTGGCTTTTAGGAACGATTTGTAAAATGAGGGCCAAACAAACAACAAAACAAGAAAATACAGTATGTGTTTAGAATACTTAACATAATAAATACTATTATGGGAAAGTAATTATTTTTTTTTGTAATTATCACTAATTTTCTTGTAAACATATTGATACTATTTGAACATTTAATATTTGGTAACTTTATATTATTCGTATATTTACTCGTATGTTAATGTGCAAAATATACTGTAAATTAGTTAATTGAATAACTTGATATAACTGTACTTATTATTTGCGTTTATTGTTTCACTCATCATGACAGTATGATAACAGAACCACATTTAAAAAATACAATACACTCTCTGTTACTGTGTATTATTTGCATGGTCAGTTCTTAAATCGTTTTTAAATAGAACAACGCTTTAAAGTGGGTATAATATTTAAATATAATGGCGTATGTTGTATAATTTTATAACAACACGAGGTATGAATTTCATTGTCTTGTCTTACGTTCCTTATAGTACATTAGCCAAGGACGTTTTGCTTACAAAAAAGGTCGATGCATTTTGACTTTGGAATATGTTAAAACATTGTTACTTGAGTTGTAATTCATGAGGTTCTTATCTGGCAAAAGGGCCAAACACGCCGCCATCTTGGATTTTATATAATTCACGTTAATGGCTATAAAAACCAAAGTGCTTGACCAATTTTGAAATCTTTAGTATTTTAAATTAAAATTTTCAATTACAATGTACTTGTGTAGGAAATTTTCAAATTAAATAATTATATTATACATTTAAAAACATTTTCCTACTCAATGTTTTTAGTTTTGGAATGTTAAGCTTATAACTTTTATAGAAGCGTACTAACTGAAAAAGTTTTTATATAAACGTTTTAGATATCTTTATTTAAAAAATAACGCAATCAAATTTAAGTCTCTATCTAGAATAGGTCCCGAGATATGAATTTTTGAAGAGTCGCACTACGCTCTCTTGCCGCGCTCGGCGCTTGCCCAAGCCAGGCGCCGAGCGGTGCGCGTGCGGTCTATGTAGTCTTGCCTTCTCAGACTATCTTCTGATAGTTTATTGGAATTGAATTATTGCGTTAGCTTTGGTTCAATTATTTCAAATTATAGGAATTTACTTACCCCCCCCCCCCCCCACACCTCGTCTACCACTCTATTTACTTACCGATCTCTGAAGCTCCGATTGATTGATTGATTAATGGGTCTTAACGTCTCATATTTGTGCAACAATGGCTAATCGAGACGATGAGCGGGTGATAATGAAGATGAGAAGGTGATAAATGATAATGAAGATGAGAAGATGATAATGAAGAATAAAGCCACATCCGAATCAGATCCATTGTACGTCGCGTGGATCGTCATACGGGAGTCCAGCAAGGGTGGGCAGGGCCAAGTGGGAGGAGAAATATTCAGTGGGATAATGGGAGGGAAGGGACAGGGTCTCTTTTCATCGCCTCTTACGACTAGCAGAGTCACTCTGGGCCTATTCTTCCCTGATGCTCT
The DNA here is from genome assembly GCA_945910005.1 of Isoperla grammatica. Taxonomy (NCBI): domain Eukaryota; kingdom Metazoa; phylum Arthropoda; class Insecta; order Plecoptera; family Perlodidae; genus Isoperla; species Isoperla grammatica. Next base: position 55,606,092 of record OX246739.1, on the reverse strand, counting down.
GAGACAATGCTGGATGCAGCGTGCGATTTGTATTGCGAGTAGACCATGGAAAGGCAATCAATTAGTTACAATTTTCAGTTTAAAAAATGTTTTTTTAAGGGTAAGCCATAAACGTTAACTGCTCACAATTCTTTACGCTTATGACTAATGAAAAAAATTGTGTTTGATAACTTCCAGAGAAAACTTTTATTATTTTACAGAGTTTGAACAGAGAAACAGATATTGACAATTGACCACCGATTGTAAAAAAAAGACACACTGACAAACAGAGTCAATGTCAATAGCATTGAAATCAATGCTTATTATTTAAATTTAAAATTTTTCGTCAGTTTGACTACCCCAGTACAATGCGTTGTTCATATTATCCATGGACTAAAAGTTCAATTCTATTTAGTACAATGATGATGATATCTGGGTTTTACGTCCCATATTTTTGCAACTTTGGCTAATCGAGATGATGAGATGGTAATGTATGAAAATAAAGATGAAAATGCGTCACATTAGTTTTTACTGCATTTGCAAATTGGTGATTTTTCTAAAGCAAAATTGTAATAGTGTATTTTATTATGAACAGACACACAGTAGATCACTGATGATGTTCAAGCCCTCATAATGTAGAGCCCTATCTACCATTTTACAATGTCTTAGCTTAACGACAATGTGACACATGAATACATGAAACTTTATGTCTTGCACACATTTATTGTATTTACCATTTTTGATACCACATATGCTACCACATAATTTCTAGCTTCTAAAGTTTCCATCAGAATTAGATGTGTTTTGGTATGTGCATTAATCAATGGCTGAGATTAAAAGCAACATCAAAAATTAAAAAAAATTAAAAATGGCATTGTTATTAATTTCTTATTGTTGATTCAACAATGAATTAGCCGGGACATTTTCACATGAGCACCAAACACTTTACTTGATGTACATATATTTTTGTGTGAAGCTTAATAACCATTTGAGGTATACACGGATGGATTATTTTTTCAGATTTCAAACACAGGTACAAATTATTTTTTACTTATAAAAATTATTTAGATTCTTCGATTTCCATTGCACATTAAAGTTAAGGATTTTTTTTTTTTATTCTACCAAAGGTAATAATTATTCCATCCGTTGGGACCTTCCTTTATTATTAAAGAATATTCACAGAAAGTTTCACTTTGATTGCTCAAATATTGTAGACACTAAAATGTCCCACCTTCTGAACAATGTAAAAAAAAGTTATCCCAGAAATGACTGTCAAAGTTTAGTAAGTTGTGAAATGATCATAGAAATCGAGTTCAAACAAACTCAAAAACAGATATCAATAATGAAATGTTAGTATTGTGAGTTAAATCTTAGGTTAAGAACACAACATAATATTTGCTAAAAAAAAAAAAAAAAAATGCAAAAAACGAGATTTTATTCAGAATTTCAGTGTTGTCTCTCCTTAAGAGATATGCTATTTTTAACATTGTTTAAATTATGATGAATTAACTGATTATTAAGTGACCATCTTCATTCAATTGATTTGTGTAGCTTATTGTATCGAAACTCTGATATTTACAAAATGTACAAGACAGGTTATTCTCACGACACGCATAATTTTTAGTGGCAAATTTTTCATCAGTGCAAGCTTTTAGAAATTCTTCTAAAAGGCAATTATTCGGGATTAATGGAACCAGTAGTTCGTCTGCTTTCTCAAAGCCAAATAATGTTGTCTAAGAAGACGTATCAGAATTAAAATGGTTACCATTCGTACAAAAGCACGCATGACATTGAGATTTATTGAATTGCTAGTAGGTGGTAAATCGACATTGCCTTACACTGGTGATATTTCCATCCATAGTCTTCCATGTCGTGTTACTCTTCAAAACACGAACTAAGAACTATTCATCCTTTAGGATTTCATCCTATGATAAAAAAGCAGTTCTTCTAAAGTTCATTCAATGGAACCTGCTTTAAGCGCAGATTTTGCCAAACTTGCTAGTGAAATCGCAACCTGAGTGTGCAGTGCAAGAAGAATATCGTCCATGTTACCCATTGACCCAATGTATGAATTGAAATTAACCGTGTTGAATCACCAACTCCACCTCTTACCCAGAGCTCGTGTAATCCTACATGTTGCATATCTTAAAGTATTACAGTAAACGTACAATTACATCAGTATCAGAAGAATGTACTATAATTCAACGTGCCCGGCTTTGCAGCATGAAACGCGTGAGGTATTATTGGCATGTGAGTTTCTTCAACAAGTTCATGCAAGTGCCCTGAATGGACTGGCAAGGCAATGTTCACTATCAATCAACTGGCTTGTGATAAAATCAATGTTTGTGTCAAGTTTTTCTGCTATATCTTCACTAAGCGATTTTAAGAGGTGCTCTAATTTTAATTTAATATCTGATTATCAATGGTAAATATATTAAATGTGTACAAGACATAGTTTCATTTATACCGCACTCATTGTTTAGCTAATACGTTGAAAAATGATAGGGCTCTACATTATTAGCGCTGTAACGTTAGCATTGCTCTAAGGTGTTTGTGTTTATGCTTTAGAGAAATCACTAATATAATATGCAATTGCAGTAAAAACTTGTATTGAGTTGTATGGTTTCACTTTTTAGTCCATGGATATAAAAGACGCACTGTACTGGGATAATCAAACTGAGGAAAATTTCTAAATTAAAATATTAAGCATTGACTTCAAACTCTGTCTTTGTTGTCAATCTCTTGACAATTGTCAATATCTGTTTCTCTGTTCAAACTCTAAATAATAAATGTTTTCTCTTGAAATTGTCAAACGCAAATTTGTTTAAATAACCATAATAAGCATGAGAAAAAGTGAGCAGTTACCGTTTATGCCTTATCCATAAAACCCATTTTTAATAACTCAAAATTGTAACGAATTGATTGCCTTTCGATGATCTACTCACAATACAAATCGCACGCTGCGTCCAGCATTGTCTAAGAGCTTGGAAAGTAAATCGTGGGGTAGAGGGGTAAGGGTGAGTAACCAAATTCCTGGAATTTTAAATAATTGAACCAAAGCTTACGCAATAATTCAATTCAAAAAACTATCAGAAGATAGTCTGAGAAGGCAAGACTACATGGACCGCACGCGCACCGCTCGGCGCCTGGCTTGGGCAAGCGCCGAGCGCGGCAAGAGAGCGTAGCGCGACTCTTTAGAAATTCATATCTCGGGAAGTAATCTAGCTAGAGACTTCAATTTGAATGCATTTTTTTTTAAATAAAGCTAACTAAAACGTTTATATAAAGTACTTTTTCAGTTATTACGCTGCAATAAAAGTTATAAGCTTAACATTCCGAAACTAAAAACATCGAGTTCGAGAATGTTTTTTAAATGCATAATGTAATTATAAAAATTTGAAAATTTTCTACACAATTACATTTTTATTGAAAAATTATATTTTAAATACAAAAGTTTTTTAAAGTTGGTCAAGTACTTTGGTTTGTATAACCATAGGTGTAAATTATATAAAATCCAAGATAGCACGTGTTTGGCCCTTTTGACAGCTAAGCATCTCATGAATTACAACTAAGTACACGTTGTTTGATCATATTCCAAGGTCAAAATGCGTCGACCTTTTTTGCAAGCAAAACGTCCTGGGATGAAGGATTATTACGATTTAAAAAGAAACGACCACAAAAACGCTAATTGTGCTCGTTACGAGCTCTCACTTTACCGCGCCTGTTCAAATATGACCAGCGTCACGTGACTGCTCGGCTCGACATGTTGGGTACGTTCCGTAAATAGCTGAAAATGCTCAAGACACTTGGATGACGTCACTCATTCTAGCATCTTGAGCACCAATATTTTCGGAACGGTAAATCACGAAGGTAGTTGTTGGTGGCGGTTACTTCAAATTAAATAATGGCAGTTGATAGGCTTAAGTGGGATTAAGGTTCTAGTGGCGTTGGTAAATGAAATCATTTCGTCAGATTAAGAAAGTTTTACGGCTTAGGCCTGTAGGCGTTAGCCCTCGTAGGTCCCTTGGTAGCCCTAACCTATAAAAGACCGGTACAGACACGCCCTAAACTGAACAATAGGGCTAGTTTCAAGATTATAAAATGTGTTTACAACGTCTTATCTACTTCCTACTTCTTCTGTAACACATATCACTGTGTAGGAGAGCGGGGACACAGGATGTCACTAATGTAATTTGTAGTTTGCCGCCTTTTTGATAATATGCTCGAGATGCTTGAACGAAATCCTCGGGCGTCTCAAGCGTGCTCAAAACACTTGGGATGCTATTTACGGAACGCTGGTCGCAGGCGTTTCAAGCATATTAAGCCATTTACGGAATGGACAAAGCACGCTAAAGGCATATTCAACAGTTTACGGAACGTACCCGTTGTGGACGTTTTCGTCTGCCAGCTAACACGGGCGGGATGACGTCATGCGGCCTCTACCTCATCTCTGCTCTAAGGTTGGTACTAGATTACGTCACAGCGGCGAGGGGAGAAGGGCGGAATGCAGCCTAGTGTGCGCATGTGCAGACCTGAGTTAGGAGAGATATTGTTGGTACTAGATTACGTCACAGCGGCGAGGGGAGAAGGGCGGAATGCAGCCTAGTGTGCGCATGGGCAGACCTGAGTAAGGAGAGATATTGTTGGTACTAGATTACGTCACAGCGGCGAGGGGAGAAGGGTGGAATACAGCCTAGTGTGCGCATGGGCAGACCTGAGTAAGGAGAGATATTGTTGGTACTAGATTACGTCACAGCGGCGAGGGGAGTAGGGCGGAATACAGCCTAGTGTGCGCATGGGCAGACCTGAGTAAGGAGAGATATTGTTGGTACTAGACTACGTCACAGCGGCGAGGGGAGTAGGGCGGAATACAGCCTAGTGTGCGCATAGGCAGACCTGAGTAAGGAGAGATATTGTTGGTACTAGATTACGTCACAGCGGCGAGGGGAGTAGGGCGGAATACAGCCTAGTGTGCGCATAGGCAGACCTGAGTAAGGAGAGATATTGTTGGTACTAGATTACGTCACAGCGGCGAGGGGAGTAGGGCGGAATACAGCCTAGTGTGCGCATAGGCAGACCTGAGTAAGAAGAGATATTGTTGGTACTAGATTACGTCACAGCGGCGAGGGGAGTAGGGCGGAATACAGCCTAGTGTGCGCATGGGCAGACCTGAGTAAGGAGAGATATTGTTGGTACTAGACTACGTCACAGCGGCGAGGAGAGTAGGGCGGAATGCAGCCTAGTGTGCGCATGGGCAGACCTGAGTAAGGAGAGATATTGTTGGTACTAGATTACGTCACAGCAGCGAGGGGAGTAGGGCGGAATGCAGCCTAGTGTGCGCATGGGCAGACCTGAGTAAGGAGAGATATTGTTGGTACTAGATTACGTCACAGCAGCGAGGGGAGTAGGGCGGAATGCAGCCTAGTGTGCGCATGGGCAGACCTGAGTAAGGAGAGATATTGTTGGTACTAGATTACGTCACAGCGGCGAGGGGAGAAGGGCGGAATGCAGCCTAGTATGCGCATGGGCAGACCTGAGTAAGGAGAGATATTGTTGGTACTAGATTACGTCACAGCGGCGAGGGGAGTAGGGCGGAATACAGCCTAGTGTGCGCATGGGCAGACCTGAGTAAGGAGAGATATTGTTGGTACTAGATTACGTCACAGCAGCGAGGGGAGTAGGGCCGAATGCAGCCTAGTGTGCGCATGGGCAGACCTGAGTAAGGAGAGATATTGTTGGTACTAGATTACGTCACAGCGGCGAGGGGAGTAGGGCGGAATGCAGCCTAGTGTACGCATGGGCAGACCTGAGTAAGGAGAGATATTGTTGGTACTAGATTACGTCAAAGCTGCGAGGAGAGTAGGGCGGAATGCAGCCTAGTGTGCGCATAGGCAGACCTGAGTAAGGAGAGATATTGTTGGTACTAGATTACGTCACAGCGGCGAGGGGAGTAGGGCGGAATGCAGCCTAGTGTGCGCATAGGCAGACCTGAGTAAGGAGAGATATTGTTGGTACTAGATTACGTCACAGCAGCGAGGAGAGTAGGGCGGAATGCAGCCTAGTGTGCGCATAGGCAGACCTGAGTAAGGAGAGATATTGTTGGTACTAGATTACGTCACAGCGGCGAGGGGAGTAGGGCGGAATGTAGCTTAGTGTGCGCATGGGCAGACCTGAGTAGGGAGAGATATTGTTGGTACTGGATTACGTCACAGCGGCCAGGAGAGTAGGGCGGAATGCAGCCTAGTGTGCGTGTTTGCGCGAGGAAGCAGAGAGAAAAGAATGTATAATTAGAACTGAAAGTGGACTGTATAATTTGATTGAACTTACCGAGAATGCAGTGAGGTGGACAATAGTGTGATGCCGAAGTGCAGAGACTAGTAGTATGCCTGGTTCGATAGGTAAAGAAAAGAATAAAGAACCCAGGGTTGACAGGAGAAGGAAGAAAGAAAGAGTAAGAAAAACGCCTCAAAAGAGGCTCGAACCACAGACAGCAGCGCGTAGACTATAGGTGAGCTTGCCGCTCGGAGTCCGCTAGCAGTTCGAAGGCGAGATGACAGGCACGTAAGAGAGATGAAATTTGACTGGTCTGACTGCACAAGCAGCTCAAACCCGAAAACATGCATATGTCACAAGGGGTAGGGGAAAAGGAGATAAAAGAAAAGGGCGTAGAAGGACGTGACGCAAACAACATGAAGAGTGACTAAAACCTATATATGAAATTTTCTACAAATAGGGAGGTAGGCGTGAACATACCGCCCACCAAAAAATGAAAGAAAATCATTTTTTTCTAAAAAACGAGAACTCAAACCGAAACTGATATAACAAGAAAAAACGAAAGAAGAATTGATACGAGAAGCTCCTTCGCATCTAGGTGGAGGGGAGCGTGACCAGTTTATTGACTGGTCGAGTGCGAACCCCGGACGCCGTACGAACTGAGGCGACGCGGGAAACACCGTCACGACCGGGAAAGAGAGCTTCCACTCCACGATCGGCCAGGAAAGGGGGGAAGTAGATGCCGAGAGTGAGAATACGACATCTCCTACTTTAAGGTTAGGACTACCACGAACCCACTTGTTCCTTTGCATTAAAGTGTTGAGGTACTCCGCGGTCCAGCGGTGCCAAAACGATTGATGAATTTGCCGAACACGGTGCCAACGAGCAAGGGGTCTGACATTGACTTCAGGGTCAGAGAGATACTCGGGGGGAGCAAGCAAGGGAGCGCCTATCAGAAAGTGCCCGGGGCTGAGGTAGTCGACACCTTCGAGGGGGTCCGCGGAGGGGGCGCATAGAGGGCGGCTGTTGAGCACGGCTTCAATGCGTGCAAAGAGGGTGGCATATTCTTCATGTGTAAGGGAGCTGTCTCCAATGAGACGATACAATAAAGACTTCGCGGATTTTACCACCGCCTCCCAGAGGCCTCCGAAGTTAGGAGCGTATGGAGGATTGAAATGCACGTGGACTTGGCGGATGGCGAGAGCACTGAAGAGGGGTTCTGCCGCGCGAGAGAGAAAGTCGTGCACTTCACGCAGATGTCTAGCCAGACATGTCTAGCTCGCACGTAGTTCCGCCCGCAGTCGGAGTTCACATGAGCAGGAAGGCCTCGCCGAGAAAGAAAACGATTGAAGCAGACCAGGAAAGCTTCAGTGGATAGTTTAAATACCATCTGCAACTGCACCGCTTCGGTGGCCATGCATACGAACACGCACAAGTAACCTTTGGTGAGTGGTGCGTTCCAACGCATGCTGGTTTTTACCATGAAGGGCCCGGCAAAGTCAGACCCGACATGGGAGAAGACCCTGGAGCACTGGACGCGAGGGGCGGGAAGATCAGCCATCTGAGGTTGCAAGGGCTTTGCACGGAACTTGTGGCACGAGAGGCAACGATGGATGCGCTGTCAAAGCAAGCCACGCAGTGACACGATCCAATAAAGTTGTTGAACCAGCGCTTGAACAGTTCTAGGGCCGGAATGGAGAGAAATCTTGTGGTAGTGATCGCAAATGAGCACCGAAAAGTGCGCCTTCTTAGGGAGAAGGAGGGGGTGACGAGCTTCTTCAGCAAGGGAAGAATGACGTAGTCTACCGCCCACCCTGAGAAACCCGGAGGGGTCGAAAAAAGGGCTTGAGAGAAGCGAGCTTGGAGGACACTTGACGCTCCTGGCTCAGCTGGCGAATTTCCGGGGCGTAAAAGTTATGTTGTCTGAGACGTAGAAAGAGATCCAGAGCGTCCTTGAGCTCGAGTGGAGTGACAGTACCACGGAGAAGGGAAGCATGTGAGCGTCTCGCGAGAAGGAGGCAAGCGAAGCGAAACGCCCAGGCGAACACACGCTGTGCCTTAAGAAGTGTGGAGAATTTCCGGAAGTTCTCTAGCAGAGGGTCCAAAGCGTCGTCGTGCACTACGAATGCGTGTACTGAAGGCTTCAGTTCGGGCAACTCCTCACGGGAGTCGAATGAGGGTGATGGCCGAGACCACAACTCTTGAACAGCATGAAGGAAGTTCGGACCAGAGAGCCACAGAGGGTGCTCAAGGAGCTGAGTCGGGGTCAAACCACGAGATGCGCAATCGGCAGGGTTTTCTTCGGACGATACGTGATGCCAGTCAACAGGGGAAGTGCTCTCAAGCACCTCGACGACGCGGTTGGCGGCGAAGGTCTGAGGCGATGCGGGGGAGTGGACAGCCAGGCAAGCACGATTCGTGAGTCGGTGAAGAGATGAACAGAGCTTAAGACGAGGGGGAGCAGCGAGGGCAAGGTGTCACGTAGCAAACGAGTGAGCAGGAGAGCAGCCGATAGTTCCAGTTTCGGAATAGTCAGGGGTTTAACTGGGGCGACCTTGCTTTTCGCGCGCACGAGGCGAACTTCACAGGTGGAAGGGCTGGTCTGTGATTGCAGATACAGCACAGCTGCGTAGGCTTTCTCGGAGGCGTCGCAGAAGCCGTCGACACGATTAGAGTGGCCAACACGAGGGAAGGCGCGAGGGACATGAAAGTTGGCAAGGGCGGGAACTTCAGCGACTGCCGAGAGCCAGTTGTGAGAGAGATGATCGGGAAGCGCATCATCCCACTGCACCTGGGACAGCCAAAGTTGTTGGAGGAAGATCTTCATTGAGCAAACGAAGGGTGTGAGAAACCCCAGGGGATCGAAGATGCGTGCGATGTAGGACAATGCCGTACGTTTAGTGACAGTTCCTTGGAAAGGTACGGGGACAAAAGAGAAATCATCCGAGCTGGAGCTCCACAGTAGGCCGAGGATATTGATGCCTTCATCTTCGTTAGAGAACACGAGTGGAGTCTCGAGATGGTCTTCAGGAAGAGCGGCCAAAGCAATGCGATTGTTGCTCGCCCACTTACGAAGTTCGAAGCCGCCGCGCGCAAGGAGAGCTTGCAACTGTTTCTGGAGGGCGATGGCTTTAGAAAGAGTTTCAGCGCCAGACACGATGTCATCTATGTAGGTATGCGACGTGAGGGCATGTGCAGCCAGAGGGAACTGTTCTCCTTCGTCACGCACCAGTTTCTGCAAAACACGTTGGGCTTGGAAGGCAGAGGGAGTTAGCCCGTACGTGACTGTATTGAGCTCGTATTCTACGACGGGAGAACTGGTGGAAGGTCGCCAAAAAATGTGTTGGACGGACCGATCCGAGGAGCTGACGAGGATCTGGCGATACATTTGACGAATGTCCGCACATATGACGATAGAATGGGTTTGGAAAGAAGTGATAACACTGGAGAGGTCACGTTGGAGTTTCGGTCCACTGAGTAGGAGTTGGTTCAGAGAGACGCCATCTTGGTCCGGTGAAGAGGCGTTGAAAACAACTCTCAGCTTGGTACTGGAGCTCGTGAAATTGTAGACACAGTGGTGTGGAATGATATAGCTGGCAGGGGAAGAGACGTGCTGCATATGCTGGGCCTGTTCATAGTCTTGCATGAACACTTGATAAGCAGCGTTGTGCTGAGGATTGCGTCGCCAACGTCGCTCTAAACTCAGGTAGCTCTGGAGTGCGGCCTCACGGTTGCTTCCGAGTGAGGGACGCGACGGTTTGAAGGGAAGAGCTACTGAGTAGCGTCCACACGCGTCACGTGAGTGGGTGTCCTTGAAGTGACGTTCACACCATTGATCTTCAGGATCTTCTTCAGGGGGACGAGGAAATTCTTCTACCTGCCAGAATAAGCGCAAGTTGCGCTCGAGGCTAGAGGAACACACAAAGAGAGAGACTTTGAAGCCGTCCTAGCAACGAAGCACCCAATAAATTCAAAGTTGTTCTGAATCAGCCTTGTTGATTCTGGCATCTGTCCGCAAGTGTTCGCACTGTCCAATCACTGATTCATCTGTTTCATATTTGAAATATCGATCTTTGATTGGTTATCGCTCACTCGTCGATGGTGTTCGAAGCCTACAGGGTTGGTTTAGTCACTTTAAATTAAAGTCCCCCACTGCAAATCAGTTTAGTTACTGAGTGGGTAGACTCTAAATGTGAATTTATTTTTTTATTTATTTACAGGAGGGTCGGAAGGTGGTTCCTTGGACTGAGTTGGTCCCATGACAACCCAGCCAAACATGGTGTTGTAGACCGTAGGGTTATTGCCGCGGATCGTGTCACCTGACCTATTCAAGATTTCGGGGAAGAGATCGGCACCCAACAGAAAGTCTACTCGGTCCGGGGAGCAGAAACGGTTGTCTGCAAGACACATTCCTTGGAAACGTTGGAAAACGTCACAGGATACTTCACTGGTCGGCAGGTGACTTGTTAAGTTCGGCAGAACAAGAGCTCGAACCATGAGTGTTTTGAGAGAGGAGAGGCGCGAGGTAATGGAGCACTGTACAGTGCCACGTGCTTGAGTAGCAGCAAGGCCTATCCCCGATAACTCGAAGTGTGTAGGTTCAACTTTCAGGCCAAGCTTCCTGACCAGCGACTGAGATATGGCAGAGACTTGCGAGCCGGGATCCAGCACCGCGCGAAAGGGTTGAAATTGTCCGTGAGAATCTTGAATGAGAGTGCGGTGCCCAACAGCACAGTAGGTTTGGCTGCGCGTGGTGTCTCGGAGATGACAGGAGAGAACGCGATTCGAGGGACCGGCTTCTTGAGAGGATGAGCTGACGTCATGAGTGGGATTGACGTCACGAGCTAAGAGAACACTGCCATAAGTATTGTCCTGGTACGCGGAAGTATTCGTGGAGTGTAAAAAAGAGTGATGATGCTTACTTCCGCAGGTGGAGCAGGCGTTCTTTTAATTACACTGCGACTTCATGTGAGCGCCGAGACAATTGAAACAGCGTCGCAATTGGCGCAAGGTGTGATAATTGTCGTCAATGGATTGCTTGCGGAATGTCTCACACTTATACAGCGTGTGACAAGACTTACTCACGGGGCAAGATGATTTGGCGTCGGAGCGCGAGGGTTCAGAGCGCTCACGTCCCGAGCCAGAAGAGGGGGTGGCTTCTTTAGTAGCGAGAAATGAATTAAGTTTCTTCACAGGGGAAGAAACCTTGGAAGGACTGGCAGTAGGTTTACCTACAGAGCATAATTCGAATGTGCGTGACTGTTCTTCGATAAAGTATATCACCGAACTGTTATTAGGAATAGTGTGGGAAGACTGTTTGTTCTCGAATGCTTTACGAGTTGAACTGTCGATCTTAGCCAAGGTCAACGAGAGTAACCAAAAATCACCTACGTCGGGTAATTCTATTGCTTTCAATGCATCAATCGCGTTACGATGCACGCTGAGAAAACTTTGCAAGCTAGCATGTGACGCAGATTTCAGAGGTGTGAAGTCCAGCAGTTGCTGCATATACAAACTAGCCAGCAAACGTTTATTCTGATAACGGGATATCAGCGCCTGAAAGGCGAGAGGGTAGTTTTCATTTGAGATTTGAAAACCGGAAATAGTAGTCAGAGCAGCGCCTGACAACGAAGTTTTCAAGTAATGAAACTTTTGTATGTTGTCGAGTGAATCATTTCCGTCAATTAGGGATTTGAAAAGAGAATAAAATTCGGTCCATTGCGAAATATCTCCCGAGAAATTGAGAAGATCGATTGTTGGTAGGTTAATATAATTTTTAGGAGAAGCTGTAGCCACATCCGCGGGTGTAGCGCTTTTTCCACTTAATTTGACAGCAGCAAGGAAACGAGATTGTGCTGCGTACAAAACTGTCTCAAAACTTTCAAACACCTTGTCAACTTCGACGGGTTTAGCAGGAGCAGTAAGTTGTGAATTTATGGTCGCGATGGCCAATTGTATCTGCTGAAAACTCGAGTCAAATGTCGACAACTTCTCGAACCAAGGCCTATTTAAGTGTAGGTTGTCAGGTGTTAAGTTAGCGAAGGCATTGTACGTACGTTGGACAGACGCAAAAATGACTTCGCGCTGAGCAACAAGCTTTTCTTGTTCAGAAACAAGATCATCCATAATGAACAGAGGGGAGAACACAAGAAATTATGAAGGAAAACGAGAGAAATCCGTCAACACAAGCAGTGTTATACGTAAACCCAGTTGAATGTAGTTGAGCTCACTTACTGTCAAAACAACAAAGTGTATTGTTTAATACGTCACTTGTATGACGAGTTGAATATCGACAGCGTGAGGGACGAGAGAATGACGTGTCCTCGCGGGACGACGCAACTGACGAGAGAAAAAATAAAAAAATGATAGAGATAGCTTTGACTGAGGAATAACTGGCTGAAAATTCGGACGACGGAGGACCAAAAAATGTTTGCGCGAGGAAGCAGAGAGAAAAGATTGTATAATTAGAACTGAAAGTGGTCTGTATAATTTGATTGAACTTACCGAGAATGCAGTGAGGTGGAGAATAGTGTGATGCCGAAGTGCAGAGACTAGAAGTTTGCCTGGCTCGATAGGTAAAGAAAAGATTAAAGAACCCAGGGTTGAAAGGAGAAGAAAGAAAGAGTAAGAAAAACGCCCCAAGAGAGGCTCGAACGACAAGCAGCAGCGCGTAGACTATAGGTGAGCTCGACGCTCGGAGTCCGCTAGCAGTTCGAAGGCGAAATGCAGGCACGTAGAAGAGATGAAATCAGACTGGTCTGACTGCACAAGCAGCTCAAACCCGAAAACATGCATACGTCACAAGGGGTAGGGGAAAGGAGATAAGAGCAAAGGGCGTAGAAGGACGTGACGTAAACAACCGGAAGAGTGACTAAAACTTATATATGAAATTTACTACAAACTAGGGAGGTAGGCGTGAACAGTGTGCATTGGCAGACCTAAGTAAGGAGATATATTGTTGGTACTAGATTACGTCACAGCGGCGAGGGGAGTAGGGCGGAATACAGCCTAGTGTGCGCATGGGCAGACCTGAGTAAGGAGAGATATTTTTGGTCCTAGATTACGTCACAGCGGCGAGAGGAGTAGGGCGGAATGCAGCCTAGTGTGCGCATGGGCAGACCTAAGTAAGGAGATATATTGTTGGCACTAAATTACGTCACAGCGGCGAGGGGAGTAGGGCGGAATGCAGCCTAGTGTGCGCATGGGCAGCCCTGAGTGAGGAGAGATATTGTTGGTACTAGATTACGTCACAGCTGCGAGGGGAGCAGGGCGGAATGCAGCCTAGTGTGCGCATGGGCAGACCTGAGTAAGGAGAGATATTGTTGGTACTAGATTACGTCACAGCGGCGAGGGGAGTAGGGCTGAATGAAGCCTAGTGTGCGCATGTGCAGACCTGAGTAAGGAGAGATATTGTTGGTACAAGATTACGTCACCGTGGCGAGGGGAGTAGGGCGGAATGCAGCCTAGTGTGGGCATGGACAGATCTGAGTAAGGAGAGATATTGTTGGTACTAGATTACGTCACAGCGGCGAGGGGAGTAGGGCGGAATGCAGCCTAGTGTGCGCATGGGCAGACTTGAGTAAGAAGAGATATTGTTGGTACTAGATTACGTCACAGCGGCGAGAGGAGTAGGGCGGAATGCAGCTTAGTGTGCGCATGGGCAGACCTGAGTTAGGAGAGACATTGTTGGTACTAGATTACGTCACAGCGGCGAGGGGAGTAGGGTGGAATGCAGCCTAGTGTGCGCATGGGCAGACCTGAGTAAGGAGAGACATTGTTGGTACTAGATTACGTCACAGCGGCGAGGGGAGTAGGGCGGAATGCAGCCTAGTGTGCGCATGGGCAGACCTGAGTTAGGAGAGATATTGTTGGTACTAGATTACGTCATAGCGGCGAGGAGAGTAGGGCGGAATGCAGCTTAGTGTGCGCATGGGCAGACCTGAGTAAGGAGAGATATTGATGGTACTAGATTACGTCATAGTGGCGAGGGGAGCACTTTGTGTCATGTTTCCCTCCAATACTTGGATTGCATCTGTACATTCGAGTACTCAACTACTGTTGAGCGGTGCTAGGACACAAGGAGACAATTTTCTTTGAGCATATTACCTGTCTAGACCCGTAAGTTAGTTACGGCTGGACTGCGACGCGAGCAAACTGATGCGCTTTACATGCGTGTACGTATAACATCAACAATCAAACAGTTTTTGACGTAGGCTTGAGACTGCAAGCATTTTGGGAAGATAAGGGTCGCGCGCATGATACGCACGTTATTTTTTGTAAGTGACTCTTTTCATTAATAAGTTATGGAGTAGTGAACACGGCATATACTTAAGTGCCTTTTCACCGGGACAAGAAAAAATGTATTACAAAAACTGGGCACATAGTTGTGTTTTAAAATTGTATACCATCATTCCTTAAATAACAACCTATAGTATACTACATTTTCGTGTACTTCACAAATATGGTCTTGAGATATTACTCAATTTAACGTAAATACTTTTTAAGCTATTGGTACTTGTAAAAAATAAAAATATAATTTTTTTAAACCTGTTTTTGCAGACATAATATCAATATTTATCAATTATCATGAAAAAATCTTAATTTAAAAAGGTAACGAACCTAGATACGTTCACCTTGTTACATAGAGATTAAAACGACTTGAAAGTCTCGTTTTCGTGCACGCGAATGTGGTGAGTGGATGGTTTCTGAACCAATCAGATGGCTGGAAGCCGCACGAACAGGAGAATGCTGCGAATGAAGCAAACCGTTAAAATACTTTTAACATTGCTAGCTTGTTTGTTGCTTTCGCTTGATGCAGTTTACTGACAGGCACACAGCAGGTTGACGAGAAGAACTATACGCCGTTTCTTTGTTGCAACCTTGCTTTTGAATAGAGGTCGACCGAAGACAGCGCCCGTGATAAACCTGAATCATTCATTTCAAATCTCAACGCCCGAGTCATCACTATCCAGTGCTGAAGCTGTTTACCTTGCCAAATGGAATCCCCATAGCTTTACGATTTTCCCGCTGTCGTTAAAAAAAACAAGGGTGTCGGTAAATGGCGTCGAGTGAGTTCGGGAGTGCCTCGATGTTCCCATAGATTAGACAAACACAGTATAAGCTCTAATCCTCCCAGGCCATCAGCCAGTCATAGGTTGGTTGGTAATACGTGAGTAGAATACGACAGTGGAGCCCCCGGAGGAAACAATGGCAATAACATTGCGTAGTGGCCAAACAGTGACTACAAGACTACATCTTTATACCGCGATTTTACTCACCGTTCATTTCCATTTCGTATTGTGTCGCATGGCTGTGTAATATACAATATTGCAAACAATTTACGTTGGAACGTGCAAAAAGTAATGAATGTAGCTTTAATTTTAAATTTCACTTATGATTATTATAATCTTTTGTAAGTATACGATCTGTTTTCAAAGAGATGCTATTCCAATAAGTGTAGCTTCGTTGGTGTACCATGAGAATAGATCATTCTTGCTGCATTTATTTCTCGCCGTAGCATGGCCAGTAACGATCATCCAGAGGTAATACGCATTCATTTATTCAGATAAGATTACTGGTAAAAATATGTAATTATATGATAATCATATAGCTATTTCCTTTCTTCTGATTAAAAGTTCTTCTTAGTTTACCTTTACACATTTTGCACTTATTCGTGCTGCTCTCTGCTCAAGTTGATACAAGGCGGTGATTTTGTTTACTGAACAATGGTTTCGGTAGCTCCTGTATTTATATAAGATAAAGTGGATATTTTTGGGTTTTCAGTGTTGTCAGGTGATGCATTAGATTAGTTGACAACTGCAGATTTTTCCAAGGTATTGTACAGCATTGTGGGTGCAAAGACACATTGAGAGACTGAGTTTTGTGCTTGGCCTAGAGCGTGGGCTCAATTCCGAGTTTTCTGTTGTGCTTCGTCTTGAACGACAGGATGTAGATACCATTCAACTCAATGGATCGAAACAAACAGTATTAGTTAAATGCAATTCTGGAGATAAATGTTCCGCCATTCTTTCAGCTACAAATGTTTCTGCCAAATTCGTTCATGCTGATTCTTCGATTAGCATTGTCAAGATAGGCCACGCTGATCTAGGTTACCGCAATGTTAGGCTGTTTAACATTCCGCCCGAGATGTCTCATGAAACTGTTCGAGCTGAGATGGGGAAATTTGGTACTGTTCGTGACATTCAATAAGAAACTTGGTCCGCTGATTACTTCTTACGTTCTAGGAATGGTATTAGAGCCCTAAAGATTGATCTGGCGATGCACGTTACTTCTTTCATTCATATTGGAGGGTATCGAGTTCTGGTTACGTACGATGGTCAGCCTAAAACGTGTTCCTTTTGTCACGCCACTGATCACTTTCGAGCGGATTGCCGCGAAAGGAAGCCTGTTCAAACACCTACAACAGACAATGCCGATACATCCAGCTATGCCTCTCGTCTGCGCACATCCATGCCTACCACTCTCCCTGTCGATCCGATTCCTTTGGCTTCCCCTGAGTCGTGCGCCTCTGAGGCGGATGAGTCGTTGTTAGATGAGTATTCCTTATCGATGTCTGTTGATGAGCCTATCGCAGACGACCGAGAAATCCATGCGCTCAGTGACAGCGAATCCAGCCTTCATGACGGTTCAGATGACACTAGTACGATGACGATCAAGAACATGCGCAAACGTAGTAAGAAACCATCTACCAGCGGTAACAGTCCAAAACTGTTGAAGGGTGCAGTGTCCGGTGCTCCTCAACTTCTTGTTACTCAAGATAAAGTCATCGATGTTGATGTTGTAAAAATCAAACTGCGAACCAAACTCAATTCAAAAGTTTCCACTCTGATTAATTCCAACGTTGTTAATGTCGGTGTAGTTCGTTCTGGAGCTGCTAAGAACAATCATAATATTTGTCCAACTGAATGTGAGAGTCAACTACAAGACCGTCCTCATTCTAGTAAGAATATTGTTTGTGATGGCTCCTGGAGCAAAGAACTTGATAAACTTCCCCATCCTTCTAAATAGCCCTACTATGGATTCACTAAATTTTTGTTTTCTTAATTCCTTTGGGTTCACGAAAAGAAAACCTCTACTAACACATCTTTGTTGCTCTCATACACTTCACGTTCTTGGCCTGGCTGAAACGTGGTCAGGTCCCATGCTTTCTGTGAAACTGCATGGCTTCAGTGTTCTTCGCAAAGACCGCGAATATATTAGGGGTCGCCCTGCTCGGGGAGGTGTTGCGCTGATTCTAAACAGTTCTCTTCCATTCACGTCACTCCCTCTTCTGCCACAATTCTCTCACTTGAAATCTGTCATTTGTCTCTTGCATGGTCCCATTGGCCCTATTTGCCTATGTGTGTTATACACTCCTCCTGGTCATCCTCTTCCAACTGATTTCTTGATATATATCTCTAATCTTTACCCTTCCATGGTCATGGGTGATTTCAATGCCCGCCACACATCTTTTGGGCACTCAGTTTATAATAAAACTGGCTAAGATCTAGCTAATCTTATCGAATTGCCCATCTTCCGACTTTACTGCAACAGTCCTACACTCATTGGGTACCAAGGAGTATCTATTCCGGACCATGTAATTGTTAGCGAATTATTGCCACCAAGATGCAGCGATATAACGATCGGACAACCGACAGGGAGTGATCACCTTCCACCTTCCACCTTCCACTCCTCAAAAATCACCAGTTGTTTCCGTGGTCCACGATTTTCGCAAGGCAGATTGGTCACTCAATCGTCATCACCTAAGTCGCCTTCTCCCTCAACCAGATATAAATGTTTCTTCAGTTGACACTTTACTTACTACCGCCAATAACATTACAGCTGTCATTAAGTTAGCAACTAATTTGTCTTGCCCGACGAAGACTATTAACATCAATAGACGTCCACTTCCCCCCTATTTAGTCAACTTAATTAAAATAAAAGGTAAGCTGTACAGTCTTATCCAGAAAAACTTTGATTCTGCTCTGAAAACGGAGTGGAATAGACTCAACGCGATTGTCCGTAAAAACGTTCGTGAATTTAGAGAACACTGATGGCTTTCGATTTGTGAGAGTCTCAACTACAGAGATGGCGGCAAGTTTTGGCGCAAATTTAAGATTTTAACTGGTCAAAAATCATTAAACCCTTCGCCACTAATAGTAGACGGCGTCCCCTATGCAACTGCTTTTGAAAAAGCCAATATCTTCTCGACATGTCTCCACAAAATTCATTCATTTCCTTCTGACCCACGATTTGACTTTGATTTTCAACTCAAGCCTGCCCAGGGACTGCTACCTTATCGTGGTGGGCAGGTTTGTGCGCTTTCATGATTCCTAGAGCTATGCCGGCGGAAGCGTATGCTTCTGGTAGGGCCACCATAGCCGGACTGGTCGAGGAGGAGAAGTCAGACAAAATGCAGTCCAACCTCCCCCCTCCCTTTTTCACCCAGCCCTCCTACTTGCCCCATTCCTCCAAACAGCTCCATATGTCATCTTCATATATCAACCACTCATTGTCTCGATTAGCCTCGTTACAAAAATATGAGACGTTAAGCCCAAATATCATCACTCAACTCAAAGTTACGAATAAGCTTGCTCTCTATGAGTCTTCTCTCTCCAGCCTTACTCCCATACCTCAGGTTCATTACGAATTCCATTCTCTAATTCAACCAATCACTCCGAAAGAGGTATCAACCACCCGAATCCTGGGAAGAGTTCGGCTCCTGGAGGGGATAAGATTACCCGTCTTCAATTACTCCAAAGTCCCGACAAGTTGTTTTCACTGCTTTCCACGATCTTCTCATCGTGCTTAAACCTGCGGTATATTCCGCCCAGCTGGAAATCATCTGAAGTAATTATGATCCAGAAACCCAACAAACCTCCGACGGACCCTTTATCATACAGACCAATTAGCCTTATAAATGTTATAAGTAAAACTTTTGAAAAAATAATTGCTAATCGTCTCTCCATCTTCGCTGAGGAAAACGCCATCATTCCCCCGACTAAGGCGGGTTTCGTCGTCGTCGTGGGGTCCCTGATGCTCTCCTTAAACTTATTACGGAAACTACTTGCTCGCTCAATAATGGCAAGTGTGTTCTGGCCATTTTCTTTGACATAGAACGGGCTTTTGATAAGCTATGGAATGACGGTCTGCTAAACAAGTTACTTCGTTTAAACGTCCCACTAGTCCTCAGTCGCTGCATCAAGGCTTTACTCTCTACTAATCGTTCCTCTAGGGTTCGCATTAATGGCGTTCTCTCCACCCCTTCTCTCCACACGCGGGAGTACCGCCAGGTTCTCCTCTTTCTCCGATCCTTTATATTCTCTTTTGTCACGATTTACCTTCTCCATCAGTTTCTCGACTTTGCCTCTCACAGTTTGCGGATGACACTGCTTACTGGTGTGCTTCATTCTCTGCCTGGTCAGCTCAACTAGGTCTCCAACGCCAGACTTAAAAATTTAAGAATTGGATGTGTCTCTGGAGAGTTCGTCAAATGCAACAAACACTCAACTTATTCTCTTCATTCACCGGAATAAAACTCGTAAAGTTAGTCAACAGTCAGATACCATCACACTTCAATTTTGGGGTGAAAACGTTGACCCTCAAAATCAAGTTCGCTACCTGGGTCTTGAATTCAGTTATCTTCAGCTGGTTGCTTCACTGTAAAAAGACAATTAATACTTAGAGATACGTTATTTCAGCGTTTTAGGTTTTAGATGGTAAATTGGCCATTTATTTGTTGGTTTTATTTTTTAAAACGCTACAAAATGCTAATTTTACAAAAAATAATGTGTTTCTTTTCCTATTGAGATTTATAAAAGAACTGCATTTTAACCCCTTAAGAAATTAAAAGTTATAACTAAATTGATTTTAACTAGTACCTGCACATATTTTTTCATAAGAAGTGCAAGAAACCCCTGAATCCAAGGTTTTGACGGAAAGAAAAATATAAATGCTACAAAATGCTAAATTTAAAATAATTAAAGAAAATGTTTGCTAAAAAGACGTATCTCTATTAATACTGTACGCTCCAGATTAAACCTGTTAATCCTCATCAGGGGTCGATTACGTGGCTGCAATTATGGTACACTCCTCAGAACGTACTTCGCGTTCATCCTCCAGTATTCGAATTTGCTTGTGGTGTTTTAGCCCCCCTTCTTGGCCCACTACTGTCCCTCTACGCATCTCTAGACGTCGAGTTTTGCGAAGAAAGAAAAGACTCCCTCCCTGGACCAAAAATGAAGACATCAACGAACTTTTAGACAACAATCATGTGTTAAACCGCATTCATCACCTTCATCTGAAAAAACTTTGATAAAATAATTAACGACAACCACGAAGACATGCTAGACATAATAACTCGCCCTATCCCCTTATCCTTCAGACTGAAGTTCAAATATCCATTACCGATCAATGTCATACTATAACTTTCTCTCCATATATTTAGCTTTGTGACTTTTAAATTTGTATAATAATTGTATAAAATGTGTGTAATTGTATGTACCTGTAGGCTAAAGAGGGTATGGGCATGCTCATAACCCTGCACTGGCCCTCCTGTCCTTTCATGGGACAGGAAAATAACAATGGCAATTAAAAAAAAAAATCAATTTCTGCTCAAATATTATTTATCTTGTGGCGGATTGCCAGGCGGTGGATCCGCAACAATCGAAGAAGAACAAATAAATGTTTTGCTAATCAGTTTGTAACCAGGGGCTGAGATGATAACATGATAATAAATTTGGTTCATTTTAATTATATCTTATAAATACCATAATCTATTTATTTATTTATTTGTTTATTTATTTATTTATGTTTTTTATTTATTTATTTATTTATTTATTGATTTATTTATTGATTTATTTATTTATTTATTTATTTATTTATTTATTTATTTATTTATTTATTTATTTATTTATTTATTTATTTATTTATTTATTTATTTATTTATTTATTTATTTATTTATTTATTTATTTATTTATTTATTTATTTATTTATTTATTTATTTATTTATTTATTTATTTATTTATTTATTTATTTATTTATTTATTTATTTATTTATTTATTTATTTATTTATTTATTTATTTATTTATTTATTT
>OX246739.1:55516002-55584543 GCA_945910005.1 Isoperla grammatica | reverse complement strand
GTGTATTGTTGTTTACCCACTTAGTTACAATGAGTTATTTTTAGTGATTGCCATTATGTGTGCCTCATTGCTATAAGGGCCCCGTTTACACGCATACAATATAAACTTAATAGAAATCAAGTTTGCGAACTTACAACTTCACCTCAGACCGGGAGTCGAACCCATTACCCTCCCATTGCATTGATACCAGCAGTAATCCTAAATGATCATCCAACGACATTGTTGTAACAATACCAGTGTTTGCAACCCACCCACGTAATCACTAAATGCCACATAAATAACTACTCCCTAACTAGTTGTACACAGGTTGCATTAACGTTATATGTAGATATCAAGTACATTACCTAATTGAACGCTCGTTCATATTTAATGGATATGCAGGATGTTGGGGCGAATCATGTAGCAACAATAGGAGAAATTTAAGGTATTTGGCTGACATTTACGATTTACTGTGAAACACAATCATATGTGTATAGCATTGTATGGCAATATTAGGTATCAACTTAATTATTTCAGGTAGAGCGTGGCCGTTTTTAATGACGTTTTGTTATAAATTATTATGTTTCATGACACATTGTGAGAAACCAATATATACTTCATCTTCATCATCATCTTCTTTTTCTCTTATGTCCACATTGCAATATATATGTTACGATAACCAAAAGAGGCATGATTCGTGTTCTTTTCTATACCTGCTCCTCTGACTTCCACCACAGTGCCCTGTCAAAGTTGTATATTGGCACATTTGGGCATGTTTGTTCGCATAGAGTGAGTTTAATTGAAAGCAGTGTATATTTTCTATACCTACCTGCTCCTTGGACTTCCACCACAGTGCCCTATCAAAGTTGTGTATTGGCACATTTGGGAACGATTTGTTGGCATAGAGTGAGTCTAATTGAAAGCAGTGTATATTTTCTATACCTGCTCCTTGGATTTCCACCATAGCGCCCTTTCAAAGTTGTATGTTTGCACATTTGGCCGTGATTTGTTGGCAAAGCACCTGAATAGAGTGAGTCTGATTGCAAGCGGTGTGTGTAAGTCTTTTCAAGAATGGTGTAAAAGGTATCCGAATGCATTTTGATGTTTTGTTTCGTTGTCATGAAGTTTAGTACATGTAATAAAACTGAATGTAATTAATTGGAGCTAGTCTGGCTTTTACATAATTACATTTTCGCCAGTATTTCATCAACTTGTAATAATAATGTTCATGAACAACTTTATGGAAACAAAACACGTTTCACCAGGGATTCGTAACTGGTGACAATCCTTCGATTTTTGTTGGTAGCCACTACGCTACTTACTGTTAGATCGAGAACGGAATTTAATTAGCAAATACAGTCGCGACTCAAATCAGATATTGATGTGATAAGTTTGGAATATGATCAGAGGAAAATTAATTGGCTCCGTTAACTGTTAAACAAAGTTAATTCTCCAGTATAATTATAATATCGGTGGAAGGAGTTGGTAATTAAGGAAGTCGAACAATGCTGATTCGTATGTTTGTCTTTGACTCTTGCTTTGAGAGCGTTTTGGCTTCCAGTGTGGATAGCGAGCACGACCCTAATTATATGGGTTTATAGAGAGAGCATCATTTTACGATGCATGAATTTATATTTCTGTTAGGAAAAGAGTATTTCTGTACGTTCGAAATACATGTAGCTCGGCGGCTGCTTGGCATCTATTGAAATTGTAGCTTATGGGTTACCAGTTAAATAACTAAACGACTATAAACTATACAAATTACCATAAATATGTTTTGAAACGTAAAATTTACTCGGTTAATACTTAGAAAAATTGAGGCTTATAAAACCAACAAATGTACAAATGCTTGCAGTTCACATATAACGAGGCGAAGCTATTCATGACCTGTATTTGCCGATACAACGATAACTCACGTTAATTAAATTAACTAATGCGTTGTTACAGTAATCAGGCTTTACGTGAACGCGTTGTTGTTGGCAGGCACTAATAAAATCAGAAGATTTATGGAGGGAATCACCTCTGCTTTATTGTTTGATTTTATCTGGGCTTTCGTTGTACTAACCAAACTATTATGGTTACGCGAGGCCTTTAGACTCAAACTATAGTAGCCACGCAAAAAGAAGCAAGCTGTTGTCGTCACGGATTATGTAATAGTGAAGTGACGCCCCCCACTGAGTTGTCTATAAGGGTCTGGACCATGGTCTAACGATATTGTGAAGAATATGAACATTTCATGTTCTTCTTCTGTTCTATCAATATGAATTGTTGGCCAGTGTCCGGATGTGTTGAAATCCTAACAGGATGCATGCACAAGTTGAGTGTACTCGCGGAATGTGCATGTGTCAGGGTTTCAACACTTCGTCGGGAGCGGGCAACGAACGGGTATCGTGAGAACACCTTAGTCAGGTAGACTTTGATTTACCAAAACTGCACAACGGTGGCAGACCCCACTTGATTGAATTAGAGAAGAGGGGAGAGGAAGTCCTGAGAGCTAATTGGCTGATTCGAGCGGGAAAACAGTTTGAAGAAAGAAGAATAGGCTTTTCCAACGAAATCTATGTCTTGGTGGGGTTTAAGAGCGGTGACGTCAGGAGTGTCGAAGGGAGACAGAGAGATTGACCGGCTCGGGAGTTCACGTCTTGACTTGGAGGTAAAAACATCAACCGGGGTTCGAGGAGTGAGTGACCGCGCATGGAAAAGGATTAAGCACACAAGAGCGGAAGAGTGAAGTAGAAGGAAGACAACAAGATCAGTACCGGGATCCGAACGAGGGGCGGGCCAGGACCAGTGGATTGGCTGGATTGCTGTACCAGGCCGTCATAAAAGGGTAGGATGTGGATCTATTAGATTGCTTATGTTAAATTAAGTCGTACCCACGCACGCATACTCATGATGCAACAGTTTACGGAATGACCGAATAGGGTAGAAGTTTAAGAAAATATATACGTAACCTTCGTTATTGAAATCTGTTTGTTGAATGGTGTTAACCCTGCATCGATCCATGACCCTACAAACATATCGATCGTGGTCAAGATTGGGGGAAAACTGGGCCTCTTAGCTTAACATCAGCTACGCTCCCCAAGCCAATCAAGGCAACAACATCTGTCTTGGGGCTCAGTCTACCCCTTTTCTTCACAATATTCTTCCTTGCCTAGGTCTGGCACTCCCGCGCGCTGGATCTCGTCCGGCCCGCGCATAACGTCACGTGGATACATGATCGCTGTACGGCTGCCACTTCGCGCGTGTTAAAATGCTACTCTTCTCAACTGATTAAATATTTATCGTCAAAATTTAAGTCGTACTTGAATGTGTTTGTTATATGATTGTAACAGAATAGCCCTCCTGATGCCCGTTTATTATATCCAGACTGGCTAGTTAATGATGTTTAGTAATTCGTTAATTTACTTTATTAAATTTTACCCGGATTAATATTTCTTAATGAACATGTTAATTAATAATTCATAAATTAATGCATAATACAATAATGAACATTTAAAATAAGCGTTATTTTCAAAAATAGACTGCACCTGTGCTCTCTATTAGCAATTATCATCATCTTCAAGATCGGTAACCACGTCATCTACTTTATAAATGGTCGTCCAGACACCTGGCACCATCTAGCGGACAAAACCATAAGTCTTCCCAGGCCACCAGAGTTGGGCGATATTTTGCTACGACGCAGTTCCAAGGGAGCATACGTGATGGCCCAAGGCTTGGAATCTTCTGGAAATTTCGATGCGCGGTTGAGAGCCTGCGAAGCGGACCGGACGAGCGGGGGAGTGAGCTTCACGTCGGCATAAGGGTCGGACCTGCAATACCCCAGCGCAGCCATAACAATGTAAACGTTGTGGTTATCTTCAAAACAGGAAGCCTACGGTAGATAACTACACCCACAAGAATATATTCTGCCTGTAGAGTACATTGTTATTATTATTATTTGGAATGAATTCAAAATCGTTAACTTAGTCGACTACGTCCACGGACTAGGGCGGCCTGCCCAAGCTTCGGTGGACTTCGACGAGGTTCCATGACCTTCTAGACCTTCCAGAACATTATCACGTAAATATGCGATAATATTCAACAAACAAATTCAATTCAATAATAACAATGAATCGTGTGCCAGTGAACCTAAATATTTAAAGGCCTTTTTGCGAAATATTTTGGTACCAATAATTGAATAAACAACAACATGAACTATCAATAGACAAATAATATTTGGATCCATTAATAATTGCAAACATTCCAAGCTTCTTTCATTAAAGGGGTTCTCACCCGCTAGATTTATTTTTTACCATATGGTCTACTGCACCACACCAATCGATAATGAACCATTAAACATCCTGAGTTGAAACCTGTGGATTGTTATTAATTAATAAAATTTCTGGTTAACTGCCGAGGCGACTGTTGCACGAGCGTGGTGTTAGCCGGCTTTTAGTGCAGCTGTACTCCGCTCGACACAGCATTGCAGACCGCGTTCATTGCGCATGCGTTGACTATTTCCCCTTGACTGTTTACCCCTCCTCCGAGTATCGTGTGACTCCACGTGCCGATGCGCACAGCAACGCTCAAAACGAAATGCAGCACCCGATTACACATCTTCATTTTGTACCTGAACGGAAGCTCAGATTACAAAACCAAAATATACGAAATACGCAGAAAAGAAAGACGCAGCGAAAAGTATTGCATCATTTTTTTTTTTTTTTTGGAGCAGAATCCTCCAAGGTCCCAAGGCATACAGGTCGTCCCAATGCTATTTCTTATGGGAGATTTTCGCCGATGGGACCTAGCTCGAAAATTACTAACTTTGATATTTTTTCCCGGGTTATGGTGAACCCGATTTTTTTTCTTTTAGTCGCTAATTTCATAGCTAATCAGCCTTAGTTAAACATATTTTTTGGGTTTAGCGGGTAAGAACCCCTTTAATTGTAAAATGCTGTAAACAAGTAGATTAACCTTGTAGTTTTTAAATAGGTTTGTTGATGTTACCCTGATTCCCTAAACTGCCTGACATTCCAGTATTCTTCACTTAAAGTAAGTACATTTAATTATAAAATTTAATTAGTAATTATAATTAAAGATAAGAGTTCCTTGTGCTCTACTTTTGACCTAGTGTCTGGCGCCCAATTCAAATATTTAGTTTTATAATATTTGCATTTGCCGATAGTGTTACATTACATGATTACTAACAATGCATTATTAAAGTTGATAGAAATATTACCTCAGTAGAAACTACTATAATATTAGGTGTACTGTACAGTGGTAGCATGAAGACATGACTGATAAACACATCTTTTGCGTGACTGTGTATCATGTGAGCGTGATAAAACCGTCACAGCAACATTAAACAAACAATACGCATTTGGTAGGTAAATATATAGTTACAACAAACACATTTTAGCTGGAATTATTTCGCTTTAGCATTATCATTTTATTCGTACCCAGAGTTACGCCAAATTTGATTACGTCAGTTATGATTCTTACCATTATATAATATGGTGTATATAATGCTTACATGGGCCCAAGATACCAGTACGGTACTGGGCTAAAGCCCCAACCACAATTTTTGGCATCGTGATCGTAATCGGATTCGTGATAGCAATCGTACATCTTCCCATTACAATCAATTACGACGTTACGATTTAGTTGTGAACAGTGCCATAAGAACCATTACGATTTCCGGCTTGAGATCCCGATCTCGATACCGAAAATTATGGTTGCCCATGTAAACGTAGCACACAATAATGCCGTGCTGTACACTGTACAGTATAACGTCACATCACGTACCAAAAATATTAAGTCGGTATACTTCATTTGTTAACTGTTCAAATACGAATTATAATGTGCTTTTGCTGGCTTTAAAACGAGCGTAAATGCAAATTCAAAGACGGTGTTTTTTTCGTCTAGATATAACGTGTAAATAATATTAGATGATTGGAGGTGATGTTCATCAAGACCTGATAATGCGGATCACTAATTGAGTTGTAAGTTTCAAATTACATTGAATATGTGAATAAATTAAAAATTACAATAACATAATTGAAACTTAATTAAAACAGATGAGATGACGGCATTGCTTTGACTATAGCTGTAGCTCACTCTTCTGCAATACAAAATAATAACGTCATTTTACTAACGTAACGTGAATATATTTAGAGAATGCTTTATGTGGGTGCCTTTATAGAGATGTTCGTGTACATGGCAGTCAGTTACAAAATTATTCTGATATATTTGACTTACCGTGGTGAAGACTCCACTACTCTATATGTCTACTTTGGGTATCGAGCTTTGTACCTTCGTGGCAATTTGCGAAGCCGACATTAGTTTTGAGACGATCCTGGTTTGACTTTTCGTGATTTCTTTTGGTGAATAACCCAACAACTTGTGTTTTGAATCCCAATGAAAATCAGAGAGCTCAAAATGTTCAGAACAAATTCTACCATTTTTTAGATTGAATTTGTCAGACCGTTTACAAAATCGAACCCAAGGGCCAAATCAAGGACAAATTTTCATCATTAAGTCAGATAATCTAAAACAAGAAATTGTATTTATCCGTCGGCACTTTGTAAATCGCTTTGTTTGGTATGGCTTCTGTACTTCTGTTACATCCACTCACCACACAAATCACGATTGTTAGTCTTTTTTTAACTCTATAGAACATTACTACATAATAGTGTATTTACACAATATATAAAAAGCTTTTAAGAACGAAGCATACGGATAAACAGCTGTTGCTTACTAATAGTTAACGCTGTACAAACGTGGAGAACCGCCTGTGCGGGTTAAAATATGCAAATAGTATCACATTACGTCACACTTATTAATATCTATAAAAAAACGTTCACATTATAATATCGGAACTTCTAATTGACAAAGTACGTCTAAAATAACATTTAAATAGAAGTTATAATTACTTTTTTATTTGCTTCCGTTCAAACACTCAAATCAAACGCACTGGCAAAAGTTCTCAACACCTTTGTGGTATCTACACTCATGAGACGTTTGGACACGACTCCTTGCACACTGGAAGAAGACGGCACACTACTGAGAGGTCCAGATACGGCCAGTAAGAGAATTTTATAAACATGAAGAAAGAAGGAAGTATAAGCAATCGTAATAAATGTAATGATGACTTTGCGAGAATAATGCTATCGTAAAAAGGTTTTGAACTGACATGGATAGAGCGAACATAGCCGAGAGTAGTTTTGTGTGCGTGTTTATTTACTGAAGTGAGTTATTTATATCGGTATCAAGAAAATTCAATTTAAGAGGTCTGTTATGGCAATATTATTGATATCTGAAGAATTGTATAAGTTGTCACCAACACGGCAACCATAAACAAAGTGCGAGGATTTGAAATATGAGTGTTTAGTTAAGAACAGAGACAGTGTTCATTGTTTACCCTGTCAATAACTCAGAGCGACTGAACAACTCATGGCAACGAGACAACTCAGAACAACTGATTCATTTTGGTGAATGGAATAAGTTGTCTTCATCGTAGGACAAAAATTACATGAAAAAAATAATTTTTTAAAAAAACAACGCTTATATTTAAATGCACTTAAAAGTAAAAAATAAATTTGCGCCCAACAAATTTTTGCCTCACTCGGAAAATAAAAGCGTTGGGCGCTTTCCCTGCATAAACAGCAGAATTCTGCAATCTATGTCAATACCGAAAGTGCCCAACGCTTTTCCGAATGAAGCAAAAATTTGTTAGGCGCAAATTTACTTTTTACTTTTTTGTGCATTTAAATATAAGCGTTGTTTTCACAAAAATTAACTTTTTCATGTAATATTATTTTATACGTTTTAGTCTTAAATTGTTTAATTAATTAGTTATGGTGGATTAACTAATTAATTAGTGAATCTGATAATTGATTCATATATTGTCATTTAGAAAATACGACTGAGTGAAAATTTTCAGCTCTATTCGACGTTCGGAAGTGGGTGAAATATCGATTCCCATATAAAACATCAATTCATTAATTATGATGAATTAATTGATTATTTAGTAAATATGACAATTGATTCGTGTATTGTCATTACGAATACGTCTGTGTGAAAACTTTCAACTCGATTCAACGTTAGAAAGTGGGTGAACCATCGATTTCCATATAAAACATTAATTAATTAATTATGATGAATAAATTAACTATTTAGTAAATATGACAGTTGAAGCGTGTATTGTCATTAAGAATACGTCTGTGTGAAAAATTTCAGCTTAATCGGACATTTAGAAATAAGTGAAATATCGATTATAAGATTCCGTCCAGACAGACAAACACATGAAGCTAATATAAGCGTCGTAAAAAAAAATCATGCATAGTCCGGACTCAAGCTTTCCTCAACTCAGCCTCTCCTCAGCCTCGCCTAACCACCAATCACGGAACGGCATTGCCATGTGGACGGCTCTGTGATTGGTGGCTAGGTGAGGCTGAGGAGAAGCAGAGTTGAGGAGGGCTTGAGTGTGAACTATGCATTCGGGCCTAAGTCTCACAATCATCATTTTAGCCAACAACAACATACAGCCAGAAAATTAATATGACACGAAAGGCCTGTACAGAATTCAAATGTATTCTATTAATCACTAGGCAAGACAAAAGAGAAATGTTGGGACAGGTTCGAGTCGGTCACAAAAGCCACTTCAGCGGGGGCGCTCTGTTCATTCAATCTGTATTTCACTGCTGTCTCACGTGCTTCACATGTCTATTACATAATCCGTCCGTGACAACACCTTGCTTCTTTCGCCGTGGCCAGTATAACAACAGATAGCGCTGATCAACTACCCCCTTATCTGGAATATCTGCGCCAGTGGTAGTTTGTAGCAAATCAACAATGAGTAATCTCCTCCTCATACAAGTTTATTTGCTTGCCAGCACATTGCATCTAGTCTATTTTGAGTGGTATATGGTGCATGAATTGACAATATTCTAGGCTGGACTGGAAGTAAATAGTTTCAGTTCTGTAAATATTGAATAAAATACGTTGCCCTAAAAGAATATTAAATGTGTTATGCTATAATTCTAGCCACAACTGGCATTCGAACCCTGTTCGCGATACGTACATTATTCCTATACTACAACTACGACGATAAAACTGGTTGGGGAACATGCAGCGCATTTTGATGTATTAAGATATATTACGTCTGAGTGTCAGTCATTCTGGTTGCAACCGATTACGCATGACCAGGTGAGGTTGATAATATCAGACCTTGATCACAAAGTATCAGCAGGATTTGATGGAATACGTATTAAAGATCTTGATGCATGTCTAAACGAAGTATCAATAGTTTTTAAGAGGACGAAGGCATTAGCCGCTCCGCGCGACTCTACCCAGAGATCGCGCCACCGTGGAACGGCACATTGGCGGTTGTAGGTGCGATGCGGTGAGGCGCGGGGTACGGTAAAGCACTCGAGGGGAGGCAAGGCGGCGTAGTGGGAAAGCATGAGTCACGTGTCCGTGCGGTATATCGTTAGGCGGTGCCGCGGCCGCGCAACCTTAGTTATTTCCTGATCAAGTTACACGGCGGTAAAATGCAAACTCAAAGAGAGTTGTTGGTATAGGGACAATAATTGTAAATCATGACTATCTACGACGTACTAAGGGCTATGATTATTATTATAATTATAATTATTATTATTATTATTATAATTATTATTATTATTATTATAATTATTATTATTATTATTATTATTATTATTATTATTATTATTATTATTATTATTATTATTATTATAATTTTTTTTATTATTATTGCTAAGCTACTATTGTTTTCACTTATTAATCACAGGTTATCGATCCCTGGTCCGATTGTCATTTCATTACACATTACAGTCACAGTCACACAACAGTATCTAGGTAGTCTAAAACAAACCCGCTCTCCGCGCATCCAGGATCAGGATGCGTGGTCTGGCAGTCATTTCATTTGACATAAATCACACAACAGTATCTAGGCTAGTCTGGGACAAACC
Organism: Isoperla grammatica; assembly: GCA_945910005.1. Classification (NCBI taxonomy): domain Eukaryota; kingdom Metazoa; phylum Arthropoda; class Insecta; order Plecoptera; family Perlodidae; genus Isoperla; species Isoperla grammatica. Next base: position 55,574,593 of record OX246739.1, on the reverse strand, counting down.
CGCTCTCCGCGCATCCAGGAGCAGGATGCGTGGTCTGCCAGTCATGACATTACACATCACAGTCACACAACAGTATCTAGGCTAGTCTGGGACAAACCCGCTCTCCGCGCATCCAGGAGCAGGATACGTGGTCTGACAGTCATGCAACATTACACATCACAGTCACACAACAGTATCTAGGCTAGTCTGGGACAAACCCGCTCTCCGTGCATCCAGGAGCAGGATGCGTGGTCTGACAGTCATGACATTACACATCACAGTCACACAACAGTATCTAGGCTAGTCTGGGACAAACCCGCTCTCCGCGCATCCAGGAGCAGGATGCGCGGTCTGACAGTCATGACATTACACATCACAGTCACACAACAGTATCTAGGCTAGTCTGGGACAAACCCGCTCTCCGCGCATCCAGGAGCAGGATGCGTGGTCTGACAGTCATGACATTACACATCACAGTCACACAACAGTATCTAGGCTAGTCTGGGACAAACCCGCTCTCCGCGCATCCAGGAGCAGGATGCGCGGTCTGACAGTCATGACATTACACATCACAGTCACACAACAGTATCTAGGCTAGTCTGGGACAAACCCGCTCTCCGCGCATCCAGGAGCAGGATGCGCGGTCTGACAGTCATGACATTACACATCACAGTCACACAACAGTATCTAGGCTAGTCTGGGACAAACCCGCTCTCCGCACATCCAGGAGCAGGATGCGTGGTCTGACAGTCATTACATTACACATCACAGTCACACAACAGTATCTAGGCTAGTCTGGGACAAACCCGTTCTCCGCCCATCCAGGAGCAGGATGCGTGGTCTGACAGTCATGACATTACACATCACAGTCACACAACAGTATCTAGGCTAGTCTGGGACAAACCCGCTCTCCGCGCATCCAGGAGCAGAATGCGTGGTCTGACAGTCATGACATTACACATCACAGTCACACAACAGTATCTAGGCTAGTCTTGGACAAACCCGTTCTCCGCCCATCCAGGAGCAGAATGCGTGGTCTGACAGTCATGACATTACACATCACAGTCACACAACAGTATCTAGGCTAGTCTGGGACAAACCCGCTCTCCGCGCATCCAGGAGCAGGATGCGTGGTCTGACAGTCATGACATTACACATCACAGTCACACAACAGTATCTAGGCTAGTCTGGGACAAACCCGCTCTCCGCGCATCCAGGAGCAGGATGCGTGGTCTGACAGTCATGACATTACACATCACAGTCACACAACAGTATCTAGGCTAGTCTGGGACAAACCCGTTCTCCGCCCATCCAGGAGCAGGATGCGTGGTCTGACAGTCATTCAATAGGGAATGTGCATGAATTTGCTTTAGCTCTAAAGGTACGTGGAATATATTGTTATTCATCTAAAGACATCACAAACCTAATTTTAAAGTTTTAAAATTAATTCATTATGCTTCTATACATGTTCAAAGAGTTTAATTATCTGTTTCCCGCACTATTATTTTTAAACGGTATGTGACGTCACAATCCATGAAAATCACTGCTTATATGAATGACTTTGCATATAACCTCCTTGGAATTCGCCACCGCCTCCTAGACGAAACAATCAAATTTTCAAGGTTATCAAGCTAACCTTGTCAAAATTTTTACTCAAGCCGTTGTCAAGTCTGCTTCAGATGAATAACAACACCCAATATTTACTGATATTCTATGAAAATAGGTTTGGTATAAAGTAATTGGGCTTCAAAATTTATTACTAGGCGTACTAGACATTTATTCGATTTTATATGATTATGGATATGATAATTTACAAATAAGCGTTATTGTATTTATCATTTTATGATTGGTTGATTGCTGATATAGGCCGGACGCCGTAACAAAGAAGGTTGTGTCGTCACAACTAATTACTCTGGCCGGCGTAGTGATATGTGGACGTTTACGCAGTGATCATCCGCGCACTATACCTGTCAGAGAGAAAATACACTGAATGGCAAGGCGGTGTTAGAAAATACTAGCTTTGGTAGGCTGTGACTAAAAAATACTACCATCAAGAAAGCTTTGACGTCTGTGTGTTGCTAGGATACTTGATGTATTTCTTTGTCATTTGATGGTCTGTTGTCTTTATTGCCGTTTCGTGTTTGACAGAAGTTGAGTTCACGTGGGGAAATAATGGCGGCATTTTACGCCCGTGTTCGGTTGATTTACCCTGTAATATTATTTATGAAAATTTATTACCGATATCAAGAAACATTGACACTGAAAACATTACTCGGGATCTTTCAGAGTGGTCATATGCGTTCCCTGTGCCTTTAGGGTACGACAATATGCAGACAGACAAAGCAATTGACAAAGGTAGGTCGTCCGTAGCTGTTCCTTCTTCATATCTTCATGCCTAGCATGATGGGACGGAACTACTTTAAATTTTCCCAAACTTAATTAAGCAATTGTTAATTTATAAGTGAATATAATAGGCTAAATTAGATAATAAGAAACTAAAGTTTATTCCTGCATAATTAAACCGCAAACACATACCAAGAAGGAGAAAAATAGCATTTAATCCAGGGCCCATGTTACCAACCTATGAAATAACAATACATGTTTACTTCTGGTAAGACAATGAGTAGTAGTCTACATTTAAGTTGGTATTACAAGGTGTGAGGTCACTTGCTATTACATCATCCGTGACGACACAACCTTCTTTGTTACGGCGTCCGGCCTATATATGGCAGGTGACGTATGCCCCGTTTTTCCCGCCATAAATATGTGTGAAACTTTCAGCTCATTTTTATAAATGAAACTTTATTCTATGTCATCGAAATAAAATATTTTTGTATTCATGAAGTCAATCCTAATCTAGTAAAATGCTAAAAAAAAATCATGCATATTCCCCATTACACATCACAGTCACACAACAGTATCTAGGCTAGTCTAGAACAAACCCGCTCTCCGCGCATCCAGGAGCAGGATGCGTGGTCTGACAGTCATTTCATTACACATCACAGTCACACAACAGTATCTATAGGCTAACAGATAATAGAAAAATAAAATTGAAGTAAAAGGGACAGAAGTATCAGTGAACAGTTTACGGGATAGGGCAATTTGCTAACAATCGAGACAAATAGGACACTTCAGTCCAGGGACACCTTCTCTTTTTAGCGGGGGTTTTATACGGTACTTTTAATAAGAAGTGACGAGGTGACGATAGATAGATAGATAGATAATGGTCTTTATTGAAGGCGAGATTAAGGCCAGCTAGGCCTTATCTTCCATCCAACGTTTTAACAAATAATACATTTTTGATACAGACAAAAAACAATATACAGTAGTACAACAATATTAATAATATAAGGATAAGTGTACGAACATTAAACTTCTCAATACATATACTAAAATACAAACTCATAATGAGAAACAAAAAATTAATTGCAATTAAGGTTAACCATTCATTCGAAAACTGCATTATAGTTTAATTTAAAGTTAGCGACAACATTTAAGAATATAATAATAACGCAGTAATTATTTTATCAGTGTCTACGATCATTCATACATATCATTTTAACAAAACAAACAAACAAAAGAAGCAGGAAAACAGGAAACAAGCTTATCATTCATACACACCCCATTCATTAGATGAGCGTAGCGAAGCGGAGTGAATCTTTCCATACAACTCGATCGGCGCTTTGTCTGTGTGTATGTATGTCTGTATGTATGTATGTATGTGTGTGCGCTAAATTTTGTTCGTCGCGCACAGGTCTAACGGCTTGACGTATTTGGCTGAAATTTTCGGGCAACATTTGTGACCCTTTAACTCGATGCTGTTAACATAACCAGCAAAATTCGTCAAGATGCCAACCTTCAAAAAATTAATTACTAAAAAATAAAAATTGTTTATTTATTTAACTAAATGAAAACTTACCAACGGATTTTCATGATGTTTCACTTGTAGATTAACATTAACGGTACCAACAGTTGACAAAAGTTTCAAAATTGTAAGTTCATCCGCCATGTTATAAAAAAATATTGTTTCTTTACGGTAATAATTTTTTCATTTTTACAGTGTTCCACCGATATCATTCGCATTTGCGGATCTTTGCAAAAAGATGCACATAGTAAACACAAAAAAATCGTACGCAATCATACCTTTCTCAATATTATTTGGAATCTCGATAGCTGTCATAAAAAGGCTATAATGACGTAAGATGCCAACCTACAAAAAATTAACAACTGAAAGACATGTTTTTTTATTAATTTAATCTAATTAAAAGTTACACACGAATATTAATGATTTTTTATATGTAGGTCCACATTATTAGTTCCAACACTTGACAAAAGTTTCAAAATTGTAGCTACAACCGCCATGTTATAAAAAAATATTGTTTATTTACGGCTATGTATTTCTTAATTTTTACAGTGTTCCACCGATATGATTCGCATTTGCGGACCATTGAAGTTAGATGCACATAGTATGCTGCCGAAATGGCTTACGCAGTCAGACCTTTCTCACTTTGTATTTGGAATTTTGATAGCTATCATAGGATGGGTACAATGACGTGTTATGTTTTATGACTTTCACGGCAAACATGCAGAAAATAACAACAAACTTGGTCCACAATTTAAAAAGCTATTATTATAGTTTAAATGCGAGTTATTGTATGATTAAACAATATTACATTTTAGATTTAGTCTGTATCTACATTATGGAACTTTCTATACACTGATATGTTTAATAGTTTATGAATTAGAGCCTATTGAGTCGACCACGGTCGAATGAAATTATGCGGAAATCCATCAACTTGAAGGTTTTAATTTCTTAAAGAAAACTTCTTAACGGATTTAAATAATCTTTTGTGCATTTATTAGCAACATATCAAGAAATAATATACTTAAGTTATGAGGTTGTAACTATATCCGCCATCTTGTAAAAAAAATCATATGTTTATTATAAAGGTATTTTTTTTTTTTAAAGAGAAATATGATATTCAAAAGATTTGTTTGCTTTAAAACATTGAACCAACTCGCTCATCTGGCAACGCGGAGCGTTTTCCTAGTATGGCAACAAGAAAGTTTTACGAAATTTTTAGATGAGCGTAGCGAAGCGGAGTGAATCTCTCCATACAACTCGATCGGCGCTTTGTCTGTGTGTGTGTGTGTATGTGCGCTAAATTTTGTTCGTCGCGCACAGGTCAAACGGATTGACGTATTTTGCTGAAATTTTCGGGCAACGTTCGGGACCACTAAACTCGATGCTGTTAACATAACCAGCAAAATTCGTCAAGATACCAACCTACAAAAAATTAATTACTGAAAAATAAAATGTGTTTATTTATTTAATTAAATGAAAACTTACATACGGATTTAAATAATGTTTCACATGTAGATTAACATTAACGGTACCAACACTTGACAAAAGTTTCAAAATTGTAAGTTTATCCGCCATGTTATAAAAAAATATTGTTTATTTACTACTATAATTTCTTCATTTTTACAGTGTCCAACCGATATGATTCGCATTTGCGGACTATTGCAGTTAGATGCACATAGTATACACCAAACATAGCGTACGTAACAATACCTATGCAATATTATTTGAAATTTCAATAGCTGTCATAGAATGGCTACAATGACGTAAGATGCCAACCTACAAAAAATTAACAACTGAAACACATGTTTTGTTATTTATTTAATTAAATTAAAACTTACACACCGATATAAATAATTTTTTATTTATTAGTCCACATCAATAGTACTAACACACGACAACAGTTTCAAAATTGTAGCTTTAACCGCCATGTTATAAACAAATATTGTTTATTTACGGCAGTAATTTTCTTCGTTTTTACAGTGTTCCACCGATATGATTCGCATTTGCGGACCATTGAAGTGAGATGCACATAGTATGCTACCGAAATGGCTTACGCAGTCAGACCTTTCTCACTATGTATTTGGAATTTTGATAGCTATCATAGAATAGCTACAATGACGTGTTATATTTAATGACCTTCACGGCAAACATGCAAATGTTAACAACGAACTTGGACGACAAATTAAAAAGCTTTTATTATGATTTAAAAGCGGGTAATTGTATGATTAATTAATATTTCATTTGAGATATAGTCTGTATCTACATTATGAAACTTTCCATACACTGATAGGTTTAATAGTTTATGAATTAGAGCCTATTGAGTAGACCACGGTCGAATGAAATTATGCGGAAATCCATCAACTTGAAGGTTTTAATTTCTTTAAAGAAAACTTCTTAACGGATTTGAATAATATTTCGTGCATCTATTAGCAACATATCAAGAAATAATATACTTAAGTTATAAGGATGTAACTTGATCCGCCATCTTGTAAAAAAATCATATGTTTATTATAAAGGTATATTTTTTTTTTTAAAGAGTAATATGATATGCAAACGATTTATTTGATTTGATACATTGAAAAAAATCGCTCATCTGGCAACGCGGAGCGTTTTCCTAGTAGTCAATAATATATATCTTTATACGAGAGAGAGAGAAAGAGAGAGAGAGAGAGATAGAGAGAGAGAGAGAGAGAGAGACCGCGCTGAGCAACAAACATTTGCGCCGCAAAGCAGTCGGGCCACCTGCATGTGTGCAGCGTGGCTGTCGAAGCTTGTCACTTCCCCTCCAACACGTGCGACGTAGCGACTCCGCGCTCGCAATACAAGTTGCAGGGGCAGCGGTATACTATCCGGCTATACACAAAACTGGGGATAACTGTAGAAGCTGTAGTTATAATGCGAAAATTATGAATTTTCTATATGTTTCGCAAGAGAGACTAAAGGACAGGCCTACTAACACGAAATTTTGTTATCTGATTTAGAAAAATATTTATAATATCACTAAGTTGAAAAAAATTTTAATCGAAAATCGGTATTATTAGGTATATTTATAATTCCTTTAGTAACATTACGCAAAAAAAATGAATTGATTATCTCAAAAACTGCAGAATTGGCAACGATTCTTCTGAAGGTCTGCACGCCCCGTTTATCCATCTAATTTAAAAACAGCTGTAGTTAGGACAATATTTAAAAAGGGTGATCGTAGAAATGTAAGTAATTATAGACCGATATCTATATTATCTTCCATTGATAAAATTTGTGAACGTTATTTAAATACTGCTCTCGTGAATTACCTAAATAGGTTTAATATTCTGTCTAAGTTTCAATATGGTTTTCAGAAAGGGAAGGGGACGGATATGGCATTGGATGATTTTACAGATTATATAAATAATATGCAGTTAGATTAAAATAAATTTGTTCTTTGTTTATTTGTAGATTTTGCAAAGGCATTTGATACGGTTAATTTACAAGTTTTGCTTCAGGTACTGGAAAAAGCGGGTATTCGTGGGCCAGTTCTAGCATGGTTCAGAAATTTTTTATTCGACCGTGAAATTTTAGTAAAAATGGATGATGAATACAGTAATACGTACAAAATTAATTGCGGGGTGCCACAAGGTTCAATTTTAGGTCCAACAATTTTCCTTATATAAACAGTATGCCACGCGTATTTAAGTATTGTAGAGTGTATTTAAATGCAGATGATACTGTAGTTATCATTTCGCACCCAGATTTGCAAGTAGCTTCGGAACTATTAAAAAAAGATTTAGTTGAGTTTCAAAAATGGCTGTATGACATGGGTCTAACGCTAAACCTAGAGAAAACAAACATAATGTGTATTCATGCGCCAACTAAAACAAGTGATCTAAGGATTCATGTGCAATGGCACACCCCATTATGCTTGAAGAATACAGTTGCACCATGGGTAATGTCTAACGCTTTATCAACGAATAATCCTGATCTATGTAATTGTCCGTCAATTTTAGTAGTGAAAAAATACCAGTACTTAGGTGTTGTAATAGACGACACTTTTTCATTTAAGTTGCACGTAGCTAAAGTAGTTCAAAGTATTCGTCTATCGTCATTTTACATGTTTCACATACGTAACCTGTTTCCTTTGAAGATTTTAAAAATGGTGTATTATGCCATTGTGCACTCTTATTTATCATATGGAATTACTGCGTGGGGGTCTGCATCTGATTACACACTGTCGATGTTGGAAGTGGTTCAAAATTCTATTGTCCGTTCCATGTTTCACACTACAAATATAAATAAAAAATACACCACTGCACAAATTTATAAATATTGTAGTATTTTGCCGGTGTATCAAATGTACTGCTGCTACCTCATCGTTAAACATTTCTTCTCTGACAACTATAAAGAAAGGTATCAAAATCTGTATAACACGAGAGGTGTAGACGAGTTTAGGTATATTATTCCTAGAATGTATACCTCATATGGTTTGCGTTGCCGACAGTATGCTGTGCCTGCATTGCATAATGACCTTCCGCAGATTGTAAAAGACAGTACAACCTTCCATTCTCTAAAGACAAGATTGAAGGATCACCTATTTGAAAAAGTATGGAAAGAAGACGTCAGAATCGCACAGATTAACTTATAAACAATAAATATTCGTGTTATTACTTACTCTACATCCTTTAGTAAGGGCAACTTACAGTTATCTCGTTTTTTTTTGTTTTTTTTTTCTTCTTTCCTTTTTTGGTGTTGTTGTTCACTAGCAGTGGAGTCATATATTATTTATGTTTGGTTTCACAATTCCATGACGTGTTTTTCTGTATTTAAAGATATTATTATTTTGATTCATTGTTTACATACGTTTTTTGTGTGTGTGCTTTTTTGTTGTTGTATACGGATTTTTGATATTGTATATATGTTACTTGTTGTGTCACAACAAGGAATCCGTGGCATATTATTATTAGTGGCTGGTTAAGAAATGCACAAGTAAGTTAAGTGTTTTACTGTATTTCAAGGTTTTTGCATTTATTTAGTTTTTTCCCCCCTTTCTTTTGATTTCATTGTTTACTTGTGTGTTTTCGTGTGTGAATGTGTGTTGTTGTATAAGGGTTTGTGACATTGTATGTTTGTTGTTTGTTACTTGTTGCCTCAAAACACGGAATTCGTGGCATATTGCTGTTAATGTATTATTATGTTTTCCTTGCTCTTATTATATCAAGTATTACCTAGAGTAATTTATTATTAGATAAAAGGATTCCAAGAGTTAATTTGTACTAAGTAAGTTGACATATTCATGATGTGAACCCGCAGATAAGTTACTGTGTAGCTTTGCGGGACGCATAGTGTTTTTTGTGTAAATAAATTGTTCAATAAAGGTAACATTAAAAAAAAAAAAAAATACTACTACTACTACTACTACTACTACTACTACTACTACTACTACTACTACTACTACTACTACTACTACTACTACTACTACTACTACTACTACTACTTCTACTACCACTACTACTACTACTACTACTACTACTACTACTACCTCTACTACTACCACTACTACTACTACTACTACTACTACTACTACTACTACTACTACTACTACTACTACTACTACTACTACTACTACTACTACTACTACTACTACAAATACTACTACTACAACTACTACTTCTAAAGTTGAAAGATTACAATATTCAATTTGGAAAGTCATTTTTGGAAAATCTGATACTTGTAAATTACTAACAGTTAGAAAATTACATTTTTATATTTTCATATTAACAAATTATTTCTCTCGAGAGCATAAATTAATGGCTCAGCATTCGCACGATACCAGAGATAAAACAAGATTTCTGATGCCACGTGATATTTTTAATAGGTATGGCGAGCAACAAAAGAAACATTTGGTGCCATTATTGTTTAATAAACTGCCACAAGAGCTACTATCGCTTACATCCTTTTCACAAATTAAAAAAATCCTTAAACAGTGGACAGTCAATAACATGTGAATGTAGAATTATTATTTGTATGGATTAATGTAAATTTGTTAACCCTTTTTTCTTTTTTATAATCTCATTGGATAGGTACAAAGTGCTTTGTGTTTGTGTTTGAAGAACGTTTGTTGTGTTTTTTTTGTGTGTGTTTTTGTGTATTTGTCAGGCGGAGTCAAGACATTTAATATTAACATGATTTATTGTTACCCCGCAGACAAGCTATTTCGTAGCTTTGTGGGGTTTGATTTATTTGTACTGTATGATTTGTTTTGACAATAAATAAATTTGAAAAAAAAAAACTACTACTACTATACTACTACTACTACTACTACTACTACAACAACAACGAGGAAGTGATAAGAATATTTCATGATAAGTTTAATATTTTATTTTTAAATATTAGATCTATGAAACTTCATTTTGATGAAATGTTGATCTACATTGATGATCTTCTTCCTTCTCTTCATATTTTAATATTAGGTGAAGTAAACATTAAGAATGATGAGAAAGACACGTTTAGCATTAAAGGGTTCGATATGTACTCGAGCTTGCGGGAGAGTTGCCGCGGTGGCGGTGTTATTGTTTACGTTCGTGAAGGAGTTGATTTTGTGTTGTCAGACTTGACGTTCCAGTATTTTGAAGGTGTGCATGGTGTTATTACACTAAATGGAGTAAATACGCATGTGTTATCCCTATATCGACCGCCAAATAATACAAATATTATAAACTTTATCAATGAGTTGAGTTGTTGGTTAGAAAATGTGTCAGTTCAGGATCAAATTGTTTTAGTTGGCGATGTTAATTTAAATATAAATGATAATTGTGACATAAATGTTCAACGTTATAAAGATGTTATGGCAAGTTATGGTATGAGAGGATGCATTACTGGTGATACCAGAGTAGAAGAAAGGGCTGGTTGTATTTCTAGAACTTGTATAGATCATATTTTCGTTAAACTTGTCAACTGTGATAAGGATCTGCACTCTGCTATATACGAAGCTAAGATATCGGACCATTATATTGTGGGGGTGGGAATTCATAAGGATATTGACGTAAGAAAGAACGGAACTGAGAAAACAGAGAAAATAATTTTAAATGATAACAAAATAAGACAAGCGTTAACTGCCATTAATTGGGATCATTTAATGGACTGTGATGACCCATGTCAGCTTTATGATGAAATTTCTAATACCTTTAAGCGGGTGTATGATAGTGCTGAGGAAGTTAGGATGTGTTCGGGTCTTTATTCTAGAAACCGGAAACCATGGGTTACTCTTACTTTGAAAAAGAAAATGAAAGAGAGGGACAAGTGGTTTCGTAAGTGGAAACACTCTAGTAATAATATGGATTTTAGAAACGAATACAAAATATGCAGAAACATGGTAAGTAAACAGCTGGTTAGGGATAAAATTAGTTATTATAAATCGAGGTTTTCAAATTGTAAAGACAATATTCGAAACACGTGGAACGAAATTAATTTGGTAGTTGGTAAGCAGACCAAAAACTCGCCAGATGATATTATATCTAAATACATGGGAAAAACCCTTGATGCAACTAGTATAGTTGACGGTTTCGTACATTCTTTTTCAGATGAGGTAGAGGCGATAAAACATGATTGTGTCATTGAAACTGTAACTGCGAATCGAGATTGTGCTTTGCAATCGATGAATTTTCGAAAAGCAACACCTAAGTTGATAAGTGACGTCATTCAAAGTCTAAGCAGTAATAAAGGTCCGGGCATCGATAGGATTAGGATGTGTGATATAAAATTAATTTCTGAAAATATAAGCCCAATTATAGCACAGTTGATCAATCTAATCGTAAAAACTGGGGTAATTCCTGATGGTTTGAAGTGCTCTATTCTGAGGCCTATATTTAAAAGTGGTGACCACATGGATTTTAATAATTACAGACCCATTGCAATACTGCCTTCAATTGAAAAAGTTATGGAAAGATTTTTAGCGGATCAATTAATTTCTTACATGCATGATTTCAAAATTATTGACAGGAGACAGTATGGCTTCCAAAAAAATAAAAGTACATCAAGTCTACTTAATGACTTTTCGGACACAGTGTTTGGAGCTTTAAATAGAAATTTACATGTTGGTGTAATTTTCATAGATTTTTCAAAAGCATTCGATACCCTACTTTATGATCGGCTGTTGCTTGCTTTAAAAAAGATAGGAATACGTGGGCCTCTTTTAGATTTGTTTCGGAATTATCTTACAGGGAGGAGAGTGACTGTTAAGTATGGGTCTACTCACAGTAAATTGAGGAACTGTAAATCTGGTGTGCCTCAGGGCTCTATTTTGGGCCCACTATTGTATTTAGTGTATGTAAATGATATGTTGAAAGTTGTGACAGGATGTTACATTTTTCTTTATGCGGATGACACAGTTTTAGTGGCAATCAATAAAATTTTCGACATTGTAAATAAATTGCTCCAAGTTGATTTTCTGAATATTTTGAGATGGTCCCATGATAATGGTTTGACAATTAACTATAAAAAAAACTAAGGTAATGCATATACACTCTCCATCTACAGTGTCACAGCAACTTAAAATTGTTTTTCATGACTATGCATGTCTACATAGGAATTTTAGGTTCAATTGTTCAACGAATCAAATGGTATGTAGTTGTCACAAATTCTTAGAAAATTGTTTTGAACATGTTTATTTGGGTGTCACTGGAGATAATACTTTTAAATGGGATAAACATATTGATAAGCTTTGTCGTAGGCTACGGTCTACGCTATATAGTATACGCGTTCTAAAGCCGTATGTAACCACAGGAGTCTTAGTAACCGTGTATTATGCACTTGGTGAGTCATTGATTAGATACGCTCTGTTATCATGGGGCAATACCACAGCCTCGTATTTAAGTAAAGTTGAAAGATTGCAATATTCAATTTGGAAAGTCATTTTTGGAAAATCTGATACTAATAAATTACTTACAGTCAGAAAATTACATTTTTATATTTTCATATTAACAAATTATTTCTCTCGAGAGCATAAATTAATGGCTCAGCATTCGCACGATACCAGAGATAAAACAAGATTTCTGATGCCACGTGATATTTTTAATAGGTATGGCGAGCAACAAAAGAAACATTTGGTGCCATTATTGTATAATAAACTGCCACAAGAGCTAGTATCGCTTACATCCTTTTCACAAATTAAAAAAATCCTTAAACAGTGGACAGTCAATAACATGTGAATGTAGAAATATTATTTGTATGTATAATATAAATTTGTTAACCCTTTTTGTTCTTTTTTATAATCTTATTGGGTAGGTACAAAGTGCTTTGTGTTTGTGTTTGAAGAACGTTTGTTGTGTGTTTTTTTTTTTGTGTTTTTGTTTATTTGTCAGGCGGAGTCAAGACATTTAATATTAACATGATTTATTGTTACCCCGCAGACAAGCTACTGCGTAGCTTTGTGGGGTTTGATTTATTTGTACTGTATGATTTGTTTTGCCAATAAATAAATTTGAAAAAAAAAAAACAACTACTACTACTACTACTACTACTACTACTACTACTACTACTACTACTACTACTACTACTACAACCACTACTACTACTACTACTACTACTACTACTACTACTACTACTACTACTACTACTACTACTACTACTACTACTACTACTACTACTACTACTACTACTACTACTACTACTACTACTACTACTACTACTACTACTACTACTACTACTACTACTACTACTACTACTACTACTACTACTACTACTACTACTACTACTACTACTACTACTACTACTACTACTACTACTACTACTACTACTACTACTACTACTACTACTACTACTACTACTACTACTACTACTACTACTTGCTATTTTCTTCGACGTTGTTGTGTTATTTTTGTTGTTTTCGTTGATTGAGAGGGGGGGGGGGGGGGTGTCCAGTAACAAGTGGTCGCCCACGCCGCTAAACTACCCCATCGACCTATGTAGGCTAGGTGTCAATAACAAACCCCACACCCTCCCTCAAACCCACTAAGGCCTACCGTCAAGAAGGTCTACCACTACTAAAAAACCAAACCTCCTTCAACGAATCAGTAAATAAATTAAATTATTCGTAAAACATCTTTCCCGAAAGTCGCTGACTTTCGTAATCGTATATTAATATACCTCCGTGAATCATCTAGGCCTATTTGTTCGTAAGTTCGTAAAGTTCGTCGGAAATATAACGAAACGAGAAAGGGGAATTGACCCAAAAAATTGCCGATTCGAAATTCTGGGCGAGAGTAATCGCCTGGTGTACCCCTTTCCCCCCCCCCCCCCCCTGTCTGGGGTGAGGCCACTAATTAGCCCTGTATAACCAGATGGGTTGGTGAGCCCCCGTCATTGAAATCTCCCCTCTTATTTAGTTTAATCCCAGCTCTCGTTTTCCTCTGAGTCAATATATACCCTTTCTCTTGACTCACTCCGACCATTTCAGTAATTGGGTTATCAGTCGCACCACGTAAGTGATTTATTTTCTTACCCCTTCTGTTGCAATTAAAGTCCACATCCAAACCATTGCTTTTCTTTCGCGAGTAGCACATCTTTAACTTTCACGAAAAATAAAACTTTACTTATGTCTTAGCAAAGTTAAGAGAACCAATCGTATCTACGCTTCGAAGCTGTCTTCAAGATTCAATTACGACATTTGCGGGGAACCAATCCCTCTCAAATTTTAATTAAAAAGTAAAGGTTCCTTGATTTTTCCCAAAGTATGGTTTTACCAAGTTGTTATTGACACATTTCACACTTATACCATACGGTATAAAGCTGTTTAACACCACATTTAAAGGGGTTTATAAAGCATCACACGAACAGTTAACACGGCTATTAACATAAAAACACTTACCAATGCGCGTATATTTTCGAGAGCGCCGCTCTCTTCCTCAGACACGAAGACAATAGCTTTGTTCGTTTGTCCTGTGATCATTACTCCAAGAGTACAGTATTACGAAAACCCCGTTTTTCTGTCCTGAAGTAAGTGTGATGGGAGTAGCTGCGACAAGTTCTTTTGTCCAGTGGTAACTTACTACACCTGTGATGGGAGTAAGGTTTTTACACCTGCTTCCCGAGTAGGAGTAGGAGGAACAACTGAAACGATCTCAACCGTGACAATTCTGTTTTTTTGTCCAAGTGGGAGTAACTGTGATTTCTACTCCTATTTCCGTTACAATGACGTAATTCCTGATTACTCCTGGCGTAATATACTCCTGTTGAGGCAGGACAAACGAACAAACCTAATAAAGTGTATGTTGAGTTAGACGAAAAGAGCGGCGCTCTCGATAACTTACGCACCTTAGTAGTGTGTTTGTGAACAATAAGCGTGTTTTCTGTTGATGGGTCTACTCTTGGAGAATCATTTAAAGAGGTGATATCGAACTCGGTTTAATACACACGCAATCGAATATTAACGCCTCTGAGATCAAAAGTTTGTTTAAATACATACAAATAAATATATTATTACTATACCATACGGTCCATACCATATATTGCGTTAACACATATTTTACTGGGAACCCTATCCTATTTTGGCAAATACGGTTTTGAGTTTGAATCTTTAAAGAAAAATACAATGTACTGTGATGTTTGAGTATTGGAAGAATGGTTTACCAAATATTCAATATCAGAATTCGACCTAGATGTCGACGAACTAGTAAGTCCTTCAGGCAAGATTGATAAGAACATAACCTTTAAAGCTAATTCCAAACCACTGTTGTTCTTTGAGACGGTCTACGTATAGATTATTTAGAGCTTTGAACGACATTCATTTGATACGAGTTTTTCACTAAGAATAAATATTTTGTTACTTGAAAGTTGAAAGTTGGTCAACTCCGTAGTTCACAAGTAACAATTCAAAATTCTTTAATGTGTTGTGTGGATGCGTTTGTGTGTTTGGGCAATTCATCTAACTAAATCACAAATTATAAGCTCTAAATAATCTTTGTACACCAGCCCAAGGTCTACTGGATTTACTCCTAGCGGAGTAATTGCGAAATGCAAAGTAAGGTCATTGAATGAGATCCAAAATCGCCATTTTGGATCCAACTACAAAAATCGCATTATTATTTAAATTATCGTCACCAATAATGTGAATTTGCTCGTAAAGTATTACAAAATATATATATATGGAATGTGAAGACAAAATCTCATTACCGATTGTTATATTGTCTTTTTGGCCCATAATTTGTTTTGACAAATCAATTCATTTGTTTTTCTGAATGTTTCTCCCATTTGAATAACATGGGATTTTTAACATTATGGAAATAGGTTAGATGACCTTACTTCGCGCGCGCTGCGCGCGCGCTACAAGCGATCTAGTGGACCTTGCACCAGCCTTGAATCACATAAACAGAAGTTCACAAATAACAAATTGTTCTGTTTTCAAAATTTTTACCAAAACATAGTCTATCCCTTAAACAGTTAAACTGGTATAATATATACAGTTATCTATACGTTATTAGATGATTTCATGAAGTACATAAACGTAAGTGCTTATAGTATATGTACGCTGTGGTCATATGTCCCCTTCTAGAAACATGTGACCTCTTTAGTCTCGGTGCCTATACCGCTACCCTATCCTGACCTTAGTGCATAATCAGTCAGCCAGTAATTTTCAAAGAACCCAAATTTATCAAGTACTGATTACGCCGATATGGGGGTTTTATTTATTTTTATTAATGAGCACAATTTGTTCCAACCAAGATAATAGCATTTGACAAACGTTAGGATTGACCTTACTTCACTGGCCGGGGTTAAAATGTGAATTTTAATCTGTTTCTTAAACCATTGCAGGTCTAGTGAGTTATGGGGTATTAGGCTAACAAAGCGTACTTTTGTGCCATACACGCAATGTGGCCTAAACGTCAAACAGAAATCTTGCGAGACAAATAAGCTATAACGGTTAGAGAGTTGAATGAAATGGTGGTTGAACGTAGTACCGTACGCATCTGACGTGTTGTGACGTCATTTGGCATTAATTAAACCTAATTTTAAGAATGAAGACACAAATTGCTTGATAGGCGTGAGAATGTAAGGTTTTTGTTGTATCTTTAAACCTACATTCAATATCAAAATTGTTTAATGATACTGGGCTAGATATTATCATTGTCAACAGATATTCTCAAAAAGGATGAAAGATTCATTGTGTTTTGATCAAATTAGACGATATCAGTAATATCTCAAAATGTCTAGTTTCATCCAAATGGTATTTTAGTGCTCTTATTTTTAACAATATCCATGGTTCTTGATAATGTATAACTTCGAACTATACTAAGATTTTGATATTGAATGTATTTTTAACGATACGAACAAAAACATACATTTTCATAATCAAGTCATTTGTATCAAACACCTTTAAACTTACAAATTACCTTTACATTACCTACGAGAAGTAGGCCTATTTGGCTAACAATGATGACACACTTTTATTATTATTCCCAAGTTTTCACCGAACAAAGAATTTGTTGTTAGAAATAATATTTCTCACGAAAACAAACGTATTCTCCTCAATGTATCGGAATATTCTTTGCAACCTTATTATTACCATGCAAGAAAAACGGACGGTTCATTTTCTACCCAAGTCGAACAAAACCCACGGTCTCCAATAGCTTGTCTTGCTTACTCTTGTTACCGCTTACATCATCTATAGTCGTCAGTCGTTTACTTTAGAATCGGTCCCTGATCAGCTGTCCGAACAGTATTACCTTACCCGTAGAGGAAATCGAATCACCAACCAAACAAAACGAATATACCCATAACCTAATGAATAATCATATTTTGACTCAACGCTACGTGTTGTAACATTCAACATTGCAACATAGACTAGTTTCGCAATCCACACATTGCATGATTACAATTACCACAACCTTAACGTGGAATGCATTACATGATTAACCGCATCGTTGTATGTTTGATGCGACTGATTGACTCGTCCGGATCGCCTCGGGGTATTGAGAGCAACCATCCATAGATACCAACACGCTGCGGGTAAATCTCGCGTGGCTCGTCAACAGCATTATATGACTGATCGTCATGCAGTTGGCAACAGTGTGGCTCTTTACAGAAGCGATGTACACGTGTTCAGCATTGTGTGTTAGTAAGTTGCCCCAAACGTACGTATTCTCATGCTTACGAAATATGCGAGCCAAACCAAATGGTACCAACTTGATTTTCTACTTCTATATTTCAAACATACATTCGAAACAGGTTCGCTCAATGAAAAATCAAAAGCTACTTTTTCAATAATTGCCACCTCTCCCTCAGCCCCACTTCCCAAAGATTTTCGTCCTCCGTATTATTATTGATGTGGCTGTCCAAGGCTTTGGTCCTTCACAACAATGTACACTAAATTAGTTACAGCTCAATAAAAGTGATCTATGATGATACTAATATAATAATGCAAAACATAATTATTCTAATCTGCATCTTTCTGATTGTTTGATTCACAAACGAATTGCTGAGGTAAACTCAAGCGATAAACAATCAGAGCGCAAAATGGCAAAATTTTTGTATACTTATAGTCAGGCATCTATCAGTTTCTTTAAAATATGTTAAGAAAACGTAGCTTTCATGAACTGGTTTTTCAGATACCTCGCTTTAAAGTTCTCGATCTATACAAAGTCACACACTTGCAGCGCCCACAATACAATATGTTCACATAAACATTAGTATTATATTTATAATAATCCCAGGCAACTAAAAATAAATATAAAACATACATTCCTGAACGATTTTAAAAGTTTAAAAGATTAAAAACAATGGAAAAATAGTGATTAGTATAATTATATTAAAAAATATTGCCTTATTAAGCGAGCGAAGCGAGCCTCTCCACTAGACTTTTATGGCATTGTTCTGTTTGTTTGTTTTCTGTGTGTTTTTGTCTAGCGATAGCGGTCGAACGGAAAGTCCGATCAAGTTGAAATTTGAAGCATTCACAAGCCCCGATGTGGATTGAATGTGTCTAGTTTTGTGGCAAAATCGCTCGAAAAGTTAGAACGTTACACCATAGTTACTGAAAATTAATTATCTGAAACAAAATGGGGGCAGAATATGAGATTGCCATGTTTTTATAAAACAAAATCCGGTCACGTGGTTCATTTTATGGCGATCTGACAAGTATTGGCTAAGACACTAAAGTTACTCGAAAATATTTTTCTGAAACACGGTAACGGCCAAATGTGAGGTGGCTTTATTATAGATAAGTTTTGTCCAGTCACGAATATACTAATTTAAACGCGATCTGGTACGTAGAAGAAGCAGAAATTACATTTTTATTGCTGTTAATGAGTGTTAGTAACTGCGGCGGACGGACTGCGAAGAAAACACTAGCCAAACTGACAACAAAAAGCTAAGGAACGCACATTGCACAGCACTGAACAAAGTCGGGAAGTAAATTAGAGAAAGAGACATAATTGCAATGCGCATTCTTGAATTGTTGTTTATTGTTGTTTTCACACTTTTATCTTTATCTATAACATTGAACAATGTGCTCTTTTCAAAGGGAACTTCATAAGGGAACTTTTCGGCAGAAAGTTCGTAGACATGGACGTGCTCGCTTATCAACGCGTCACACAGAGCGTTTTCCTGGTTTAAATTAGCAATGACACGCAGTCAGTGCAGACCAAGGTTAATACCGACAGAGCACGAACACGCAGTCAGTGCAGACCAAGGATAATACCAACAGAGCACGAACACGCAGTCAGTGCAGACCAAGGTTAATACCGACAGAGCACGAACACGCAGTCAGTGCAGACCAAGGTTAATACCGACAGAGCACGAACACGCAGTCAGTGCAGACCAAGGTTAATACCGACAGAGCACGAACACGCAGTCAGTGCAGACCAAGGTTAATACCGACAGAGCACGAACACGCAGTCAGTGCAGACCAAGGTTAATACCGACAGAGCACGAACACGCAGTCAGTGCAGACCAAGGTTAATACCGACAGAGCACGAACACGCACTCGCAAACTGAGTAAATTATCGGCCGCATCCACTCAATGTCCTGGACGCGAGGTTGCTAAGTACATGAATGAGTACCTAGTGCTACGTTCACACTCGTTTTGAGACGTTATGATTGTATTAGTTTGAAAATAATGAATACTAAAATATAGGTTCATAGGTTTTTCTCAAACCCAGGACTGCTGCAAGAGCTGGGACGCAACAAAATATCTTGACAAAAGTTCCCATTTGTAATTTGTAATTTTGTATTTGTAAGTATAGAGAATCAAATTGAAAATTGTAAGATAGATACAAATGTATTATCGATGAGAAATATGATCGTTGTACAGAAGTATATCAATTGTAAACACATATAAAATCATTAGACCTCTGTACGAGTCCAAATCCAATGTCTCACGAGTCACGTTGTAGCTACAGCGCTGTAGACTTCACTTCGCATCGCTGTCCTCTCTTCACCATCCAGAGAACGCAATTGAGTTTCCTCCCTTGCAGACACACCTCATCGCATTCAGCTTTAGACATTCTATTACCACAACATTTGAGTACTCCGGTTTTACCTCAAGGGACACTTCCACACCCTAAAGTCATTTCCACACCACGAAAACCGCGAATAGAAACAAGAAAATACAATTTCCATAATTTTTTAGTAGTACCTTAATAACATCTGCGCTCATTTTATTGCACATAAAAGCGAAATACGATACGGTTGTTTTCAATTTCACCCGGACTTATTTCACTGAACTATAACAGTGATAGTGCAGCAACAATTAGTAGACGTACTTTCAACCTTATTCCAAACGCGAATCCTCTTTTAACCGCTTATATTATAAAGTAACTAATGAAGATTTATTTGACACTCGCACATACAAGTTTTCGTTTACTTAAGCAAAACCAAAATAATCTTAGACTATAAATTTCCAGCGGTTAACGATTCATTATTCATAATCTATTGCACAATAGACAATAATTGTAACTGATGTTAATCGACGGTTTATGTTTTTAAGCCGGTGTCGAGAGTACAATCTATCATCGTACGTGTAATGATGATTTATAACAACAATCTGTGTACATTGTACAATACAGCCGAGCAGAATCCTCCTCGTTCTTTCCTTTCGAAATCGTATCCGCATAATTATTATGTATTGGAGCCATTCTGCGTCGAGAAACTAATCATTTGCTGGATTAATAAATCCTGGTAGTCATATCCGGGGGATACGTAGGACGTGGGGTGGATTATGGGTCCACATGTTTACCACATAGAAGTCACCCCCCTGAGTTTCTTCATTGTACGGCCTCACACACACATCAATCAAACGCACTACAAGGTTGAGTAATTATAGTGGTTATTATTTATACACTCTTGGGTGTGTGCGTGGGGTGTATGCACGCTATATATCGCTCGTGAGGTGGTGGTGCCCGTGTTTAGAACGTAGGTATTAATGCTTGTACTAATAGAAAATTAACTGGACAACTTTATTGTTAAGAATCTGGGTAAGAAAATTTAATGGTGAACTGAATTAAGTGTATTCATTACTGATTAAATTTACGTTACTGTTTCCGTTAAATGCAGGGACGTTGAAGACGACTTGAACCTGGTAAGGATAGAAGCATCAAGAATACTCTGCCCCCATATTATCGTATTGTTACATACATTCGTCGTTTCGTCATACACACGTCTGTTTATAGGCACTGTTCTAAATATCACTTTGAATAACAATTGTTTATGTTCTCTGATAATAATTACTAAAAATTAATAACAAAAAAGCAATGAAAGTAAACCGGTTCCCGTAACTGTATCGCCTTACTAGACTCATATGACATAATCTGATTTTTAGGTATAGTAATTTGGATTATTTTTTCACTTTTATGTATATATATATACTATATATATATTTTGTCACATTTCTCTTTCATGTTTCACATATTTATATACTTCATTTTTATAACTTCATAATGTATTTTTACTTGATTTTTTTTTTTTTTTAATTTCTCAATTCGTTTTTCTTGTTCTTGATTTGTTTTGTTTTGTTGTTATTGCTATTTATGATTTCATTATTATTAATTGTTTGCATAGCCTAGTTCTTGTCCTCCTTTGTAAATCAGTTTTTATAACTGAATGGTATAGACCTTACATAAATAAATAAAATGAAATAAAATTGTTTATATTCGTAGGTTTGGATGGTATGGAATAACCAAACGCGTACAATTTTTCGAGTATAACTGATTAAATGAAAGACTATCGCAGAAACACCTTCAGTGAAGCCTGCTGCTGACAGGAATCGAACGGTTACCCTTCTTAATTAGAGTTTTGATTACTAGTATTGGGCCACCTCTACCCAAACATAACTTCTATCACTGAAAGCAAAAATATTCTCATCGTATAATTCAAGCATGCAATGTTTCTATAGCTATATCCAAAAAAGCATAATAAATTTCTTCTACGCTTGTCTTAAACATAGGGCAGCAAAGGAGTTTTGGCAAGTTTTCGATTTTACCTCAAGTTAAAATAAACGGGAACTAATTCAGTCAAAGTTGTTCAAGCTTGATTGGTATTACACGAAGCAGTTAATCCCTCCCCTTCACGTCTTACTTCTTAATTATTATTCCGCTCGGTCTAAGGATTACTCGTTTAAATTTCTCTACACTGCTTGATTGTATTTAAATAACTCATAGAATATTTTCCGCCGAGCTTAAACTGTTAAAAAACTTAAGAACATTTTAAACTACATTACAAAGTTTTGTCTAGTTTGATTACACGTGAAGAATGTTTCAATGAAATAATAAACTATTCGCTATTACGTTTAGACTAGTTTTTCAATAAAGAAATATTTTTTTGTATAGTATAGACGAATGAAGGTAGGAATTTGTGGTCAGGCTGAATGAAACAGATGGATCATTAAGTGGCGACAAATTCTGTACAGGAAGGTATTCTGAAGAATATATCTGAAGGATAGGACGATGGAAAACATAACAAAGGCCGGCCGAGATAAGAATATTTGGACAAAAGATAATCTAGGAGATCCATTGCAATGGATATGAAGAAGTAGAGATACCGGGAAAAAAGAGATAAGAGGCAAGTGAATTTAATTGAAGTATGTTCAAACTAATTGCTACAAAACTATAACGTCGTGGATCCACGCTGTATTGAATTGGCTTGATATTTTTATTTTTTGTAACGTGCTTGTGAAACACTTTATAATTTAAAACGATCGTTAAAAAAGCCACAATTATTACTTTATAACATCTATAAATAATAGCATCACATTTTTTACAAAATAACATAATTTCTATTTGCTTGTGATAATTTTGAAGCAATAGGGAAGGCTCACACATTTTTTTTATTTGCTTACTGGTTACCTCAAGTTAAAATAAACGGGAAATAATTGGTTTCGGCTCGAAAGGTGCATTAACATTGCTTTAACAGCAAGTCAAAGATATTGCTGTCAAAACACGCTCAGAAACGGACCTGCGCCATCTTGCTCGTGAATAGAAGGTTCTGACGTCATATCTCAGTAAACAATAATTTTATATCATACAAACAGTACTGAAATCCCACCCTTTAGTAGATTATTGCTCTCATAAGACTTGAACTGAACCAACTTTTATTTCTAGTTAGTAAATGAACACTGCTCAACATTAATTAACAACAATATATTAAATAATTCCATTATTTTAAAAACGTTTTGGTAAATACTGTATCAAAATGTATTTTCTGAAGAACACAGTGGTATAAAAGACATTGTTGTAAAGTCACTGCATCCTAGATATTGTAAAATGTCCAACTGAATATCGTTGATATTATTAAGAATACTTCAAGGAGGCAGTTGTTTACATAACATATGACGTCAATGGCCGTTTTTCAATTACGGACAAGAAGTTCCAAATTTCAAACTCAAAATGCTAATAGAATTGGAAATATACGCTTCTCAGATATAAAAATTATACCACCCGTATTTTTAGATAATGATCTTCCATTTTAAGGTGCTTTGAGGAATATTTATTTTTGATGAGACTTCCCTATTGAGACCAATTTCGAATCACTCTTTCCGTGCGTGTGGTTGGACGACACAGTCACAACACGCTCGCCGACTGGTTAGCCGTGTGACGTCATCACTCTATGCGTGGGGTTGGACGACACAGTCACAACACGCTCGCCGACTGGTTAGCCGTGTGACGTCATCACTCTATGCGTGGGGTTGGACGACACAGTCACAACACGCTCGCCGACTGGTTAGCCGTGTGACGTCATCACTCTACGCGTGGGGTTGGACGACACAGTCACAACACACTCGCCGACTGGTTAGCCGTGTGACGTCATCACTCTATGCGTGGGGTTGGACGACACAGTCACAACACGCTCGCCGACTGGTTAGCCGTGTGACGTCATCACTCTATGCGTGGGGTTGGACGACACAGTCACAACACGCTCGCCGACTGGTTAGCCGTGTGACGTCATCACTCTACGCGTGGGGTTGGACGACACAGTCACAACACGCTCGCCGACTGGTTAGCCGTGTGACGTCATCACTCTATGCGTGGGGTTGGACGACACAGTCACAACACGCTCGCCGACTGGTTAGCCGTGTGACGTCATCACTCTATGCGTGGGGTTGGACGACACAGTCACAACACGCTCGCCGACTGGTTAGCCGTGTGACGTCATCACTCTATGCGTGGGGTTGGACGACACAGTCACAACACGCTCGCCGACTGGTTAGCCGTGTGACGTCATCACTCTATGCGTGTGGTTGGACGACACAGTCACAACACGCTCGCCGACTGGTTAGCCGTGTGACGTCATCACTCTATGCGTGTGGTTGGACGACACAGTCACAACACGCTCGCCGACTGGTTAGCCGTGTGACGTCATCACTCTATGCGTGGGGTTGGACGACACAGTCACAACACGCTCGCCGACTGGTTAGCCGTGTGACGTCATCACTCTATGCGTGGGGTTGGACGACACAGTCACAACACGCTCGCCGACTGGTTAGCCGTGTGACGTCATCACTCTATGCGTGGGGTTGGACGACACAGTCACAACACGCTCGCCGACTGGTTAGCCGTGTGACGTCATCACTCTATGCGTGTGGTTGGACGACACAGTCACAACACGCTCGCCGACTGGTTAGCCGTGTGACGTCATCACTCTACGCGTGGGGTGGGACGACACAGTCACAACACACTCGCCGACTGGTTAGCCGTGTGACGTCATCACTCTATGCGTGGGGTTGGACGACACAGTCACAACACGCTCGCCGACTGGTTAGCCGTGTGACGTCATCACTCTATGCGTGGGGTTGGACGACACAGTCACAACACGCTCGCCGACTGGTTAGCCGTGTGACGTCATCACTCTATGCGTGGGGTTGGACGACACAGTCACAACACGCTCGCCGACTGGTTAGCCGTGTGACGTCATCACTCTACGCGTGGGGTTGGACGACACAGTCACAACACGCTCGCCGACTGGTTAGCCGTGTGACGTCATCACTCTACGCGTGGGGTTGGACGACACAGTCACAACACGCTCGCCGACTGGTTAGCCGTGTGACGTCATCACTCTACGCGTGGGGTTGGACGACACAGTCACAACACGCTCGCCGACTGGTTAGCCGTGTGACGTCATCACTCTATGCGTGGGGTTGGACGACACAGTCACAACACGCTCGCCGACTGGTTAGCCGTGTGACGTCATCACTCTACGCGTGGGGTTGGACGACACAGTCACAACACGCTCGCCGACTGGTTAGCCGTGTGACGTCATCACTCTATGCGTGGGGTTGGACGACACAGTCACAACACGCTCGCCGACTGGTTAGCCGTGTGACGTCATCACTCTATGCGTGGGGTTGGACGACACAGTCACAACACGCTCGCCGACTGGTTAGCCGTGTGACGTCATCACTCTATGCGTGGGGTTGGACGACACAGTCACAACACGCTCGCCGACTGGTTAGCCGTGTGACGTCATCACTCTATGCGTGGGGTTGGACGACACAGTCACAACACGCTCGCCGACTGGTTAGCCGTGTGACGTCATCACTCTATGCGTGGGGTTGGACGACACAGTCACAACACGCTCGCCGACTGGTTAGCCGTGTGACGTCATCACTCTATGCGTGGGGTTGGACGACACAGTCACAACACGCTCGCCGACTGGTTAGCCGTGTGACGTCATCACTCTATGCGTGGGGTTGGACGACACAGTCACAACACGCTCGCCGACTGGTTAGCCGTGTGACGTCATCACTCTATGCGTGGGGTTGGACGACACAGTCACAACACGCTCGCCGACTGGTTAGCCGTGTGACGTCATCACTCTATGCGTGGGGTTGGACGACACAGTCACAACACGCTCGCCGACTGGTTAGCCGTGTGACGTCATCACTCTATGCGTGGGGTTGGACGACACAGTCACAACACGCTCGCCGACTGGTTAGCCGTGTGACGTCATCACTCTATGCGTGGGGTTGGACGACACAGTCACAACACGCTCGCCGACTGGTTAGCCGTGTGACGTCATCACTCTATGCGTGGGGTTGGACGACACAGTCACAACACGCTCGCCGACTGGTTAGCCGTGTGACGTCATCACTCTACGCGTGTGGTTGGACGACACAGTCACAACACGCTCGCCGACTGGTTAGCCGTGTGACGTCATCACTCTATGCGTGGGGTTGGACGACACAGTCACAACACGCTCGCCGACTGGTTAGCCGTGTGACGTCATCACTCTACGCGTGGGGTTGGACGACACAGTCACAACACGCTCGCCGACTGGTTAGCCGTGTGACGTCATCACTCTACGCGTGGGGTTGGACGACACAGTCACAACACGCTCGCCGACTGGTTAGCCGTGTGACGTCATCACTCTATGCGTGGGGTTGGACGACACAGTCACAACACGCTCGCCGACTGGTTAGCCGTGTGACGTCATCACTCTATGCGTGGGGTTGGACGACACAGTCACAACACGCTCGCCGACTGGTTAGCCGTGTGACGTCATCACTCTATGCGTGGGGTTGGACGACACAGTCACAACACGCTCGCCGACTGGTTAGCCGTGTGACGTCATCACTCTATGCGTGGGGTTGGACGACACAGTCACAACACGCTCGCCGACTGGTTAGCCGTGTGACGTCATCACTCTATGCGTGGGGTTGGACGACACAGTCACAACACGCTCGCCGACTGGTTAGCCGTGTGACGTCATCACTCTATGCGTGGGGTTGGACGACACAGTCACAACACGCTCGCCGACTGGTTAGCCGTGTGACGTCATCACTCTATGCGTGGGGTTGGACGACACAGTCACAACACGCTCGCCGACTGGTTAGCCGTGTGACGTCATCACTCTATGCGTGGGGTTGGACGACACAGTCACAACACGCTCGCCGACTGGTTAGCCGTGTGACGTCATCACTCTATGCGTGGGGTTGGACGACACAGTCACAACACGCTCGCCGACTGGTTAGCCGTGTGACGTCATCACTCTATGCGTGGGGTTGGACGACACAGTCACAACACGCTCGCCGACTGGTTAGCCGTGTGACGTCATCACTCTATGCGTGGGGTTGGACGACACAGTCACAACACGCTCGCCGACTGGTTAGCCGTGTGACGTCATCACTCTATGCGTGGGGTTGGACGACACAGTCACAACACGCTCGCCGACTGGTTAGCCGTGTGACGTCATCACTCTATGCGTGGGGTTGGACGACACAGTCACAACACGCTCGCCGACTGGTTAGCCGTGTGACGATCACTCTATGCGTGGGGTTGGACGACACAGTCACAACACGCTCGCCGACTTATGCCGTGTGACGTCATCACTCTATGCGTGGGGTTGGACGACACAGTCACAACACGCTCGCCGACTGGTTAGCCGTGTGACGTCATCACTCTATGCGTGGGGTTGGACGACACAGTCACAACACGCTCGCCGACTGGTTAGCCGTGTGACGTCATCACTCTATGCGTGTGGTTGGACGACACAGTCACAACACGCTCGCCGACTGGTTAGCCGTGTGACGTCATCACTCTATGCGTGGGGTTGGACGACACAGTCACAACACGCTCGCCGACTGGTTAGCCGTGTGACGTCATCACTCTATGCGTGGGGTTGGACGACACAGTCACAACACGCTCGCCGACTGGTTAGCCGTGTGACGTCATCACTCTATGCGTGGGGTTGGACGACACAGTCACAACACGCTCGCCGACTGGTTAGCCGTGTGACGTCATCACTCTATGCGTGGGGTTGGACGACACAGTCACAACACGCTCGCCGACTGGTTAGCCGTGTGACGTCATCACTCTACGCGTGTGGTTGGACGACACAGTCACAACACGCTCGCCGACTGGTTAGCTGTGTGACGTCATCACTCTATGCGTGGGGTTGGACGACACAGTCACAACACGCTCGCCGACTGGTTAGCCGTGTGACGTCATCACTCTATGCGTGGGGTTGGACGACACAGTCACAACACGCTCGCCGACTGGTTAGCCGTGTGACGTCATCACTCTACGCGTGGGGTTGGACGACACAGTCACAACACGCTCGCCGACTGGTTAGCCGTGTGACGTCATCACTCTATGCGTGGGGTTGGACGACACAGTCACAACACGCTCGCCGACTGGTTAGCCGTGTGACGTCATCACTCTATGCGTGGGGTTGGACGACACAGTCACAACACGCTCGCCGACTGGTTAGCCGTGTGACGTCATCACTCTATGCGTGGGGTTGGACGACACAGTCACAACACGCTCGCCGACTGG
The DNA here is from genome assembly GCA_945910005.1 of Isoperla grammatica. NCBI lineage: Eukaryota > Metazoa > Arthropoda > Insecta > Plecoptera > Perlodidae > Isoperla > Isoperla grammatica. The sequence goes on along the minus strand of OX246739.1, from coordinate 55,546,021 downwards.
TTAGCCGTGTGACGTCATCACTCTATGCGTGGGGTTGGACGACACAGTCACAACACGCTCGCCGACTGGTTAGCCGTGTGACGTCATCACTCTATGCGTGGGGTTGGACGACACAGTCACAACACGCTCGCCGACTGGTTAGCCGTGTGACGTCATCACTCTATGCGTGGGGTTGGACGACACAGTCACAACACGCTCGCCGACTGGTTAGCCGTGTGACGTCATCACTCTATGCGTGGGGTTGGACGACACAGTCACAACACGCTCGCCGACTGGTTAGCCGTGTGACGTCATCACTCTATGCGTGGGGTTGGACGACACAGTCACAACACGCTCGCCGACTGGTTAGCCGTGTGACGTCATCACTCTATGCGTGGGGTTGGACGACACAGTCACAACACGCTCGCCGACTGGTTAGCCGTGTGACGTCATCACTCTATGCGTGGGGTTGGACACCACAGTCACAACACGCTCGCCGACTGGTTAGCCGTGTGACGTCATCACTCTATGCGTGGGGTTGGACGACACAGTCACAACACGCTCGCCGACTGGTTAGCCGTGTGACGTCATCACTCTATGCGTGGGGTTGGACGACACAGTCACAACACGCTCGCCGACTGGTTAGCCGTGTGACGTCATCACTCTATGCGTGGGGTTGGACGACACAGTCACAACACGCTCGCCGACTGGTTAGCCGTGTGACTTCATCACTCTATGCGTGGAGTTGGACGACACAGTCACAACACGCTCGCCGACTGGTTAGCCGTGTGACGTCATCACTCTATGCGTGGGGTTGGACGACACAGTCACAACACGCTCGCCGACTGGTTAGCCGTGTGACGTCATCACTCTATGCGTGGGGTTGGACGACACAGTCACAACACGCTCGCCGACTGGTTAGGCGTGTGACGTCATCACTCTATGCGTGGGGTTGGACGACACAGTCACAACACGCTCGCCGACTGGTTAGCCGTGTGACGTCATCACTCTATGCGTGGGGTTGGACGACACAGTCACAACACGCTCGCCGACTGGTTAGCTGTGTGACGTCATCACTCTATGCGTGGGGTTGGACGACACAGTCACAACACGCTCGCCGACTGGTTAGCCGTGTGACGTCATCACTCTATGCGTGGGGTTGGACGACACAGTCACAACACGCTCGCCGACTGGTTAGCTGTGTGACGTCATCACTCTATGCGTGGGGTTGGACGACACAGTCACAACACGCTCGCCGACTGGTTAGCCGTGTGACGTCATCACTCTATGCGTGGGGTTGGACGACACAGTCACAACACGCTCGCCGACTGGTTAGCCGTGTGACGTCATCACTCTATGCGTGGGGTTGGACGACACAGTCACAACACGCTCGCCGACTGGTTAGCCGTGTGACGTCATCACTCTATGCGTGGGGTTGGACGACACAGTCACAACACGCTCGCCGACTGGTTAGCCGTGTGACGTCATCACTCTATGCGTGGGGTTGGACGACACAGTCACAACACGCTCGCCGACTGGTTAGCCGTGTGACGTCATCCCTCTATGCGTGGGGTTGGACGACACAGTCACAACACGCTCGCCGACTGGTTAGCCGTGTGACGTCATCACTCTATGCGTGGGGTTGGACGACACAGTCACAACACGCTCGCCGACTGGTTAGCCGTGTGACGTCATCACTCTATGCGTGGGGTTGGACGACACAGTCACAACACGCTCGCCGACTGGTTAGCCGTGTGAGGTCATCACTCTATGCGTGGGGTTGGACGACACAGTCACAACACGCTCGCCGACTGGTTAGCCGTGTGACGTCATCCCTCTATGCGTGGGGTTGGACGACACAGTCACAACACGCTCGCCGACTGGTTAGCCGTGTGACGTCATCACTCTATGCGTGGGGTTGGACGACACAGTCACAACACGCTCGCCGACTGGTTAGCCGTGTGACGTCATCACTCTATGCGTGGGGTTGGACGACACAGTCACAACACGCTCGCCGACTGGTTAGCCGTGTGACGTCATCACTCTATTCGTGGGGTTGGACACCACAGTCACAACACGCTCGCCGACTGGTTAGGCGTGTGACGTCATCACTCTACGCGTGGGGTTGGACGACACAGTCACAACACGCTCGCCGACTGGTTAGCCGTGTGACGTCATCACTCTATGCGTGGGGTTGGACGACACAGTCACAACACGCTCGCCGACTGGTTAGCCGTGTGACTTCATCACTCTATGCGTGGAGTTGGACGACACAGTCACAACACGCTCGCCGACTGGTTAGCTGTGTGACGTCATCACTCTATGCGTGGGGTTGGACGACACAGTCACAACACGCTCGCCGACTGGTTAGGCGTGTGACGTCATCACTCTATGCGTGGGGTTGGACGACACAGTCACAACACGCTCGCCGACTGGTTAGCCGTGTGACGTCATCACTCTATGCGTGGGGTTGGACGACACAGTCACAACACGCTCGCCGACTGGTTAGGCGTGTGACGTCATCACTCTATGCGTGGGGTTGGACGACACAGTCACAACACGCTCGCCGACTGGTTAGCCGTGTGACGTCATCACTCTATGCGTGGGGTTGGACGACACAGTCACAACACGCTCGCCGACTGGTTAGGCGTGTGACGTCATCACTCTACGCGTGGGGTTGGACGACACAGTCACAACACGCTCGCCGACTGGTTAGGCGTGTGACGTCATCACTCTATGCGTGGGGTTGGACGACACAGTCACAACACGCTCGCCGACTGGTTAGCCGTGTGACTTCATCACTCTATGCGTGGGGTTGGACGACACAGTCACAACACGCTCGCCGACTGGTTAGCCGTGTGACGTCATCACTCTATGCGTGGGGTTGGACGACACAGTCACAACACGCTCGCCGACTGGTTAGCCGTGTGACGTCATCACTCTATGCGTGGGGTTGGACGACACAGTCACAACACGCTCGCCGACTGGTTAGCCGTGTGACGTCATCACTCTATGCGTGGGGTTGGACACCACAGTCACAACACGCTCGCCGACTGGTTAGCCGTGTGACGTCATCACTCTATGCGTGGGGTTGGACACCACAGTCACAACACGCTCGCCGACTGGTTAGCTGTGTGACGTCATCACTCTATGCGTGGGGTTGGACGACACAGTCACAACACGCTCGCCGACTGGTTAGCCGTGTGACGTCATCACTCTATGCGTGGGGTTGGACGACACAGTCACAACACGCTCGCCGACTGGTTAGCCGTGTGACGTCATCACTCTATGCGTGGGGTTGGACGACACAGTCACAACACGCTCGCCGACTGGTTAGCCGTGTGACGTCATCACTCTATGCGTGGGGTTGGACGACACAGTCACAACACGCTCGCCGACTGGTTAGCCGTGTGACGTCATCACTCTATGCGTGGGGTTGGACGACACAGTCACAACACGCTCGCCGACTGGTTAGCCGTGTGACGTCATCACTCTATGCGTGGGGTTGGACGACACAGTCACAACACGCTCGCCGACTGGTTAGCCGTGTGACGTCATCACTCTATGCGTGGGGTTGGACGACACAGTCACAACACGCTCGCCGACTGGTTAGCCGTGTGACGTCATCCCTCTATGCGTGGGGTTGGACGACACAGTCACAACACGCTCGCCGACTGGTTAGCCGTGTGACGTCATCCCTCTATGCGTGGGGTTGGACGACACAGTCACAACACGCTCGCCGACTGGTTAGCCGTGTGACGTCATCACTCTATGCGTGGGGTTGGACGACACAGTCACAACACGCTCGCCGACTGGTTAGCCGTGTGACGTCATCACTCTATGCGTGGGGTTGGACGACACAGTCACAACACGCTCGCCGACTGGTTAGCCGTGTGACGTCATCCCTCTATGCGTGGGGTTGGACGACACAGTCACAACACGCTCGCCGACTGGTTAGGCGTGTGACGTCATCACTCTATGCGTGGGGTTGGACGACACAGTCACAACACGCTCGCCGACTGGTTAGCCGTTGACGTCATCACTCTATGCGTGGGGTTGGACGACACAGTCACAACACGCTCGCCGACTGGTTAGCCGTGTGACGTCATCACTCTATGCGTGGGGTTGGACGACACAGTCACAACACGCTCGCCGACTGGTTAGCCGTGTGACGTCATCACTCTACGCGTGTGGTTGGACGACACAGTCACAACACGCTCGCCGACTGGTTAGGCGTGTGACGTCATCACTCTATGCGTGGGGTTGGACGACACAGTCACAACACGCTCGCCGACTGGTTAGCCGTGTGACGTCATCACTCTATGCGTGGGGTTGGACGACACAGTCACAACACGCTCGCCGACTGGTTAGCCGTGTGACGTCATCACTCTATGCGTGGGGTTGGACGACACAGTCACAACACGCTCGCCGACTGGTTAGCCGTGTGACGTCATCACTCTATGCGTGGGGTTGGACGACACAGTCACAACACGCTCGCCGACTGGTTAGCCGTGTGACGTCATCACTCTATGCGTGGGGTTGGACGACACAGTCACAACACGCTCGCCGACTGGTTAGCTGTGTGACGTCATCCCTCTATGCGTGGGGTTGGACGACACAGTCACAACACGCTCGCCGACTGGTTAGCCGTGTGACGTCATCACTCTACGCGTGTGGTTGGACGACACAGTCACAACACGCTCGCCGACTGGTTAGCCGTGTGACGTCATCACTCTATGCGTGGGGTTGGACGACACAGTCACAACACGCTCGCCGACTGGTTAGCCGTGTGACGTCATCACTCTATGCGTGGGGTTGGACGACACAGTCACAACACGCTCGCCGACTGGTTAGCCGTGTGACGTCATCACTCTATGCGTGGGGTTGGACGACACAGTCACAACACGCTCGCCGACTGGTTAGCCGTGTGACGTCATCACTCTATGCGTGGGGTTGGACGACACAGTCACAACACGCTCGCCGACTGGTTAGCCGTGTGACGTCATCACTCTATGCGTGGGGTTGGACGACACAGTCACAACACGCTCGCCGACTGGTTAGCCGTGTGACGTCATCACTCTATGCGTGGGGTTGGACGACACAGTCACAACACGCTCGCCGACTGGTTAGCCGTGTGACGTCATCACTCTATGCGTGGGGTTGGACGACACAGTCACAACACGCTCGCCGACTGGTTAGCCGTGTGACGTCATCACTCTATGCGTGGGGTTGGACGACACAGTCACAACACGCTCGCCGACTGGTTAGCCGTGTGACGTCATCACTCTATGCGTGGGGTTGGACGACACAGTCACAACACGCTCGCCGACTGGTTAGCCGTGTGACGTCATCACTCTATGCGTGGGGTTGGACGACACAGTCACAACACGCTCGCCGACTGGTTAGCCGTGTGACGTCATCACTCTATGCGTGGGGTTGGACGACACAGTCACAACACGCTCGCCGACTGGTTAGCCGTGTGACGTCATCACTCTATGCGTGGGGTTGGACGACACAGTCACAACACGCTCGCCGACTGGTTAGCCGTGTGACGTCATCACTCTATGCGTGGGGTTGGACGACACAGTCACAACACGCTCGCCGACTGGTTAGCCGTGTGACGTCATCACTCTATGCGTGGGGTTGGACGACACAGTCACAACACGCTCGCCGACTGGTTAGCCGTGTGACGTCATCACTCTATGCGTGGGGTTGGACGACACAGTCACAACACGCTCGCCGACTGGTTAGCTGTGTGACGTCATCCCTCTATGCGTGGGGTTGGACGACACAGTCACAACACGCTCGCCGACTGGTTAGCCGTGTGACGTCATCACTCTACGCGTGTGGTTGGACGACACAGTCACAACACGCTCGCCGACTGGTTAGCCGTGTGACGTCATCACTCTATGCGTGGGGTTGGACGACACAGTCACAACACGCTCGCCGACTGGTTAGCCGTGTGACGTCATCACTCTATGCGTGGGGTTGGACGACACAGTCACAACACGCTCGCCGACTGGTTAGCCGTGTGACGTCATCACTCTATGCGTGGGGTTGGACGACACAGTCACAACACGCTCGCCGACTGGTTAGCCGTGTGACGTCATCACTCTATGCGTGTGGTTGGACGACACAGTCACAACACGCTCGCCGACTGGTTAGCCGTGTGACGTCATCACTCTATGCGTGGGGTTGGACGACACAGTCACAACACGCTCGCCGACTGGTTAGCCGTGTGACGTCATCACTCTATGCGTGGGGTTGGACGACACAGTCACAACACGCTCGCCGACTGGTTAGCCGTGTGACGTCATCACTCTATGCGTGGGGTTGGACGACACAGTCACAACACGCTCGCCGACTGGTTAGCCGTGTGACGTCATCACTCTATGCGTGGGGTTGGACGACACAGTCACAACACGCTCGCCGACTGGTTAGCCGTGTGACGTCATCACTCTATGCGTGGGGTTGGACGACACAGTCACAACACGCTCGCCGACTGGTTAGCGTGTGACGTCATCACTCTATGCGTGGGGTTGGACGACACAGTCACAACACGCTCGCCGACTGGTTAGCCGTGTGACGTCATCACTCTATGCGTGGGGTTGGACGACACAGTCACAACACGCTCGCCGACTGGTTAGCCGTGTGACGTCATCACTCTATGCGTGGGGTTGGACGACACAGTCACAACACGCTCGCCGACTGGTTAGCCGTGTGACGTCATCACTCTATGCGTGGGGTTGGACGACACAGTCACAACACGCTCGCCGACTGGTTAGCCGTGTGACGTCATCACTCTATGCGTGGGGTTGGACGACACAGTCACAACACGCTCGCCGACTGGTTAGCCGTGTGACGTCATCACTCTATGCGTGGGGTTGGACGACACAGTCACAACACGCTCGCCGACTGGTTAGCCGTGTGACGTCATCACTCTATGCGTGGGGTTGGACGACACAGTCACAACACGCTCGCCGACTGGTTAGCCGTGTGACGTCATCACTCTATGCGTGGGGTTGGACGACACAGTCACAACACGCTCGCCGACTGGTTAGCCGTGTGACGTCATCACTCTATGCGTGGGGTTGGACGACACAGTCACAACACGCTCGCCGACTGGTTAGCCGTGTGACGTCATCACTCTATGCGTGGGGTTGGACGACACAGTCACAACACGCTCGCCGACTGGTTAGCCGTGTGACGTCATCACTCTATGCGTGGAGTTGGACGACACAGTCACAACACGCTCGCCGACTGGTTAGCCGTGTGACGTCATCACTCTATGCGTGGGGTTGGACGACACAGTCACAACACGCTCGCCGACTGGTTAGCCGTGTGACGTCATCACTCTATGCGTGGGGTTGGACGACACAGTCACAACACGCTCGCCGACTGGTTAGCCGTGTGACGTCATCCCTCTACACATCCCACACAAGAATGCTCGTAACTCCTAAAATATCGTTTACTTTTTCCCCACATTTTTGCCTATTGTTTTGATTCGCTACCAATTTCATAATCACGATTTTAAATTTTGAGTATCATCTTGTTTAATAACATATCTTCAAATGTTATCGGAGCTTTGCGGTAACTCTCGGCCCTACCCGTACAAGGGATTGGACGCTAAACCCACCCCACTTGTTCTCTTACGTAAGACGAACGCCGAGATTGGGTCCCACGACCCAGTGTTGGTTTATTTAAGTAACGCGGGGTCTGATTTATGATCACGTGTATATACGCCACTTAAAGTGTAGAGGCTGGCTCGGAATCCGGACAGGGGAGTTATACCACTGGCCGTGTTCTTATCTGATAGAGAAAGTGTGACCGACAATGTTGCCATTTACCATCTCTGTGCGCAATTGAGACATAATCACTTGGAATGTCGCAAGAGGCTATAAAGATGTCACGACATGTTCCGATTCGTCTTCCGAATAGCTTGTATCCTAATGATGTTACTGTAGCTAATGATACGATCGCCGACTTAAGCAGTCATCTGTAACTCGGGTACAAAATTTGCTACTTAGTTATATTAAATACCTTAATAGTAACAGCTTTGCTATTACTGCTACGGTATTTGGTTATATGCATAACTATTTCCCAATATTTGGTCTGTTATTGTAAATAATTTTTAATTGTGAATGAAAAACTGAAACACGTTTTTGTACTTACAAGCAATGGAAATGTAAGACAATGCTTTTAGAAGTAAATTTACTGCAATGCTCAGACCATTTAACACTCAGTCTTACTGTCGTTTTAAGTCCTTTGGAAACTGGGGCTCTTCACCAGACCCTTTTCCTCGGTAGAACATAATCGATATTTTGACCCCAATTACCTGGGACACTTGTTGACCTAACGATCCGCCAGGAGGGATTTAGTTCACTTCCACAGGTATTTGCGATATCTGCAGAATGTTACATACGAATCAGGTACAGGCTGCACAAAGACAATGATATTTTAAAGTAATATGAATAGTATTTTTTCCTTTTTGTACCGGGCATTTGCAAGATGCTCTACCTTTTCCAGTGTCTTTTACTGGCATTCAACAACGATGTTTATTTAGGCTTATGTCTTCTGTTGTCAACGTATTTTTCAGTTCTCTATAGTATTCCTACCAAAGATTTACAAAAAAAAACGGAAAAATATGTTTTAAAATAATATTCATGGCATGGAAAAACAATTGGTGGAAAATCCATTACAGCTAGACCTCAATTATCGGAGCTCCGTGTTATCTGAGCTGCTTTCGCGCCCTTTTTTAATTCTTAACGTCTTTTTTCTGAATGTTATGTGTATATTTTGTTCGTCATTAATAAATGTGTAATTTAGGTTTATTAGGTCTTTCAATCCAATACTTACTTATCTTGAAACCAGGCATTCACTATCATTAGTCTCTCCAAACCTATGACATATTCATGAGTTTTTTTTTTTAAATAAATTGTGCAGTCAAATATCATAGGTAAGTATTTATTTCTGTTCTTTTAATACTCTTAAAAACATTTTACACATAAAATCTCATTTTCATACTGTAGGGATCTGCTGGGAGGAGATAAACAAGAAAGTCCGGATCATCTGAGTTTTTTGTTAACCGAGCATCGATCGGTCCCATCCACCTCGTATAATCGAAGTGTTACTGTGTCTCTCCATTGAAAAATATGCCTCCAACCCGCGCCTCATTCGTTCAGCAATGTAGCTACCACGGACGGCTATCCTGCACAAATACTATGTTTGTATAAAGTGCAACGGAACGCCAATATGTCTATTTTTACATTCGTGGTTCAGGCTACAAGACATTAGTCAAGCGAGCGAAACGGGCGTATTTTGTATCGTTTGTTCTTTCTCTCATGGTTCGCGATAGAGGTCGGACTGAGAGTTCGATCAAGTTGAAATTTTGAATATCCATAAGCTTTTATCTGAATTAAACGCAATTAGTTTTGTGTCTAAATCGGCCAAAAATTTAATTAGTTACAACTTACAACACAGTTGACCGAAATCATTACCCCAAAACAAAATATCGGAAAGTGTGACTTAACCAGGAAATTTTCTGCAAGCCACGCATGTGTTACTTTTAACGCGATCCGATATGCATTTGAGATATAAATTACATTTTAATTGCTGTTTGTAGGGATATCTATGACAACGAAACATGTAAGCATTCTTGAGTCGAACAATGACGAATATGACAACGAAACATGTAAGCGTTCTTAAGTCGAACAATGGCAAATATGACAACGAAACATGTAAGCGTTCTTAAGTCGAACAATGGCAAATATGACAACGAAACATGTAAGCATTCTTGAGTCGAACAATGGCGAAAATGACAACGAAACATGTAAGCGTTCTTAAGTCGAACAATGGCAAATATGACAACGAAACATGTAAGCATTCTTGAGTCGAACAATGACGAATATGACAACGAAACATGTAAGCGTTCTTAAGTCGAACAATGGCAAATATGACAACGAAACATGTAAGCATTCTTGAGTCGAACAATGGCGAAAATGACAACGAAACATGTAAGCATTCTTTAGTTGAACAATTGCGAATATGACAACGAAACATGTAAGCATTCTTGAGTCGAACAATGGCGAAAATGACAACGAAACATGTAAGCATTTTTTAGTTGAACAATTGCGAATATGACAACGAAACATGTGAGCATTCTTAAGTCGAACAATGGCGATATGACAACGAAACATGTAAGCATTCTTAAATCGAACAATGGCGAATATGACAACGAAAAATCGTATCGATGCACATACATGTTTAAAGTTGTTGTTAATTGTTGTTTCTAAATTCTTCAAGTTCAAGTTTAGTTTATTGGCTTATCATTACATTGTGATTATCATTACATTTGACATGATTGTGTACAATTATGTATTTATAAAAAGGCACAATCTTATTCTTGAATGAGTTGAAGATGTTTCCAACTCGAAATCATCTGTACTACACGATAAACATTATAACATATAAACATTACATACATACTTTCAATGTAGTGTGTACAGAACAGTTCCTGTAGTTATACATCTAGTATTACTACTAAATACTGAAAGGTGAACGGCTATTTCATACAAAATCTAGGTGTAGTTGTGAGTATAACAAGAAAAAAAGTACATGGATAAATAACATTTAATGTATTGTATAATATAATAGTGCCAAATGGTGTTGTTTTTAGGCACGTTTGGTGCACATATAAGCTAGTAGCTTGTGTATGTGAATCATTTGCGTATTTGCCATAATATATATGGATGTTTTAGAATAGTATTGTACTTGCACATGTGTATGCTTTCACATGTAACAAGAATAAGATAAAATAGGTATAACTAGTGTCTAGGGTTAAAACTAATGCTTAGGCTATTATTATTACTACTACTACTCTACTACTATACTACTACACTGATTTATTTGGAAATGCAAAAAAAATAGGTTTTTCCTGTCATGGGAGCTAATGCTTGACATGTATGCTTCTACTTGTGTGCAAGGAGTGGTTTCTAACCAATTTTTAATTCACGTTGGAATTTTATGAAGTTATTTGTGCTCTTTATATCTTCTGGGATGATATTGTAGATTTTTGGTCCGAAAAATAGTGTTTGTTTTTGTGCGAGGGTTAAATTTGGCCTAGGGATACTGACATTCTTCTTTTGGTTGTTTTTTGTGTTGATATTATGAGTGATTTCCATAAATTCCTGTTTGTGACAGAAAATGTATTCCATTGCACATTTTATATATATATTTTCCTCACACCAAGTACTTCATTGACATCTTTAGTGCTATACTGAGGTCCATGTTTCAGTTTCAATTATTTTTAATAATTTGCTATAATTAATGCATTTATTTATTTTGTTAGAATCGTCTATTTCCTCATCCATTTTTTTCAAAGATGTTTTAAAGTTTGCAGTAATAATTATTGGAAAGTGGTCAGTAATCCCAGTTTTTACAATAGCTGAAGTGAAGTGTAAGTCTTGTTTTGAATTTAGAAATATATGATCAATGCAGGTTTTGGTACGTTGTGTTATTATTCTTGTATATTGTTTGATGTATGAGACAAGACCATTTTGATAGATTGTATTTAGATATTCTTTTGCAGTTTGTGTTTCAGCCCAGGGTTCGTCGTTACTGGGATATTTATGTTCACGTCTCCTATTATTATATTGTGCTTCGTTTTTATATTCCTGTCATATTGTACGTTTCGTTGTTAAGTTCTCCTAGGATATGTATGCAGTAAGCTTGAGTGATAGTCTCTATGTGTCCAAGTTTTATAATGCTGAACCTCTTATTTGTGTAGACCCAGTGGCGTAAAGGAGACCCCCGCCGCCCCCGCGAAGCGGGGGGGGGGGGCCCGCTGTGCAAGGGGGCCCGGCTCGCTGGACGTACAGATCTTGTTTTTTCGTCATCAAATATCAAATGCCGTCAATTTGGAATTATTCTTCTCCGGGATGAAATTACACCGGGATAATTATACTAGGGATGAAATTGGATAAATGGGACACTTTTGAAGGAATTTATTTAAAAATGCTATGGATGGAAGGGGTCAGGGGGTTCCACTTTTCTCTCGTCGTACGATCGGCACTGCCTATAAGAAACTATATTGAATCCTGAAAATATTCAACGTTCTTATTCCCTAGGCCAAATACTTCCACGGGCCCGGACGGGGGATTAAATCTTGTATCATTGTCCGATTCTGAAACGTGTTTTCAGGGGCCTCATTCCAGTACATTTGCAAACTTAACCTCGGTGTTAGGCAATAGCCAATCAGGAGTCAGCAATTGAGCTGCTGATCGAAGGAAGACATTGTTGAAAAACGAGACAAAATAAAAACAATAACAAACAAAAACAGTCCAATAACCTCAAAACGTCGACAAAATACTTAATAAAACTACGTATATTTTACATTATGTAGGACCTATGATGCGTTGTAGGAAAAGGTACCAAAAGTCGCGCCGGTAAGTTCTGCTCTAGAGGCAAAATAACAATGAAATGGGTGAAATGACGATTTTCTGGTGTTACATGCAAACGCTACCTAGCGGCAATACCTACAACTTGATACAACTTTAAGTTCAATTGACGGCCGTAAGATAGCGAAAAAAACAGCATTTCTAAAGCGGTGGGCAAACTGAAGAGCTGAACTGTCAACAAACGAAAAGGTACACAAAGTCGCTTGGGAGATTTTTCGTACGTCCTTCACATGTTTTTCTTTAAATAAAGTATTTGACTGGTCAATTGTGTTTGATTGGCCAATCGTGAATTGATTGGCCAAATTTGTGATTGACCAGATGCACTCTTTTTCAGGACTTGTTTTATGTGCATAGATCGACCAAATAGGGTAATTTTTTTACTACAGAAGTATTTGATTGGCTAATCGTGATTGACTGGTCAGATTTGTGATTGATTGGCCAAATTTGTGATTGATTGGCCAAATTTACAAATGATTGGCAAGGTGCACACTTTGTTTAGGACTATGATTATGTGTACATATATTGATTAAATGGGCTAATTATCGGCATAAGAAGTATTTGATTGGCCAATCGTGATTGATTGGCTAAATTTGTGATTGATTGGCTAAATTTGTGATTAAATGGCCAGATGCACACCTTTTTCAGGACGTTTTTGCGTTTATAGATTGACCAAATGAAATTTATCAAAAAAATATTTGATTGGCCAATCGTGATTGATTGGTCAAAATTGTGAAAGATTGGCTAAGTTTGTGATTGGTGGGCTAAAAACGTGATTTATTTATTTGTGTTGACGCAAAGGTTGGCCCATGAACGGTTTATTTGTATGGGTATTGAGTAAATTGGCTAATGATTGGCCATTGATTGTTAATGATTGGCCGATGAGATAATTGATTGGCCTATGGCCAATCAATCTATTGATTAGGCAAGCAAAGGTTGGCCCATGAACGGTTTATTTGTATGGGTATTGAGTAAATTGGCTAATGATTGGCCATTGATTGTTAATGATTGGCCGATGACATAATTGATTGGCCTATGGCCAATCAATCTATTGATTAGGCAAGCAAAGGTTGGCCCATGAACGGTTTATTTGTATGGTTATTGAGTAAATTGGCTAATGATTGGCCATTGATTGTTAATGATTGGCCGATGACATAATTGATTGGCCTATGGCCAATTAATCTATTGATTAGGCAATGTTGTGGTAGATTGACCTAAACTTAATTTTTTTATTTACCAATTAAGTAGCCTTTGTTAGGTAAGCATTGTATTAGCAATGCAAGCATGTTTTATTGATTGTCAAATGATTGGCTACAGGCACAATTGATTGGCCTAAGATGAGTTTAATAATAATTAACAGGTATCAAATTACCAATCACTTGAAGATGACTGTCCAAAATTTGCCTACACAATGTAAATGTTTCACATAAAAGGCAAAACAAAGGAGGGAAAATTTTATTTTTTAATACCAATTTTCATTTGGTTATATCTCAAAACTATGTTTCTTCTAAACTTATGTTTCAAAATATTGTAACTTTCTGAGTTTTTGTCCTCAATTTAAAAAAAAAACGGCAAAATCTTCAGAATCTCACTGTGCTTATTTTAACAATCCTAACCCATAAACCATAATTTCCGACTTTTTGTCCCTTTCTCTGCAACGCATCACTTATAATGTAAAATAAATACACAAAACTATTTATAAACATCAATAAACATATAAAGTAACGTACATGCATGAAGGTGGATGTTCCCAATTAAAGAATTGAAATGTGACATTTGTGAAACTACACACATGGGCATAAACAAAATGGCGGCATTTACAAGTATTGTTGAGATAACTCTTCTTTACCCTACTATCGGACAGGGTCATATTTGCCTCCGAATTATGCAGGGAAGCCTGTGTAGGAGTTAACCCCGGGGTCATTTTAAGATGGAGTTAGCTAGAGTTAAGGAGAGTTTAAAAAATGTACAGGAATGAGGCCCCAAGCGTGTAAAACGTGATATATGAAGAAAAAAAATTCGCCTTCGGCGAATTGACCTCCGCCGGCTGGGACTTTCACCCCAGGCCCCCACATGCTTAGGATGTTCAACAGCCCCCTCCCCCACTGTGAATTTTTCGATACGCCACTGGCCCTTATGCGATTTCTTACTGTTCTGGTCACAGTAGCAACATACTGAAAAGTAATTTTCAGATTTAAAAAAAAAACTATTTGAGGAGCAGTACTGCAGCATGTCTCAAGACAATAGCGTGTACAGTGGAGGTATTAAAGCTCAAATAAAAGTTTATTTCGTTATGTAATTGGTTTGGCTATTAAAGTAACCACATATAAGGGGCCCGCAACCATTCTTGCGGGGGGGCCCGGGCAATTTGCGTTACGCCACTGTGTAGACCGATATTCCGTCATGCCCAGTTTACTTTGGTATTTGGTGATGCACATCGTAGTTATTAATATTGAAAAGGTTACAGGGAATTGTTAGTTGGGTTTCGGTTTATTTTATTATATCGAATTGTGTTTGTGTATCTTGTAAAATGAGGTTAAGGGTTTGTACATTCGTCAATTCGTCAAAATGTTTGTTTATCCCACGAATATTTAAATATATGACTTTTAAGTCCATTGTTCATCGAATTATTGTTGGTTCAAGATTAGGGTCTATGTAGCTGATGCATCATTCTTCGTTATATAAGTCTATATTTTTTCGTCATTATATACCTCAGTATTAAGTTGGTTATTTGATACCTCAATTTCGTTGGCCAAATATTATCTATGCTTTTTCTTTATTAGTGTCGGTAGCTTTTAGTGTTTTTATTTCCAAATAATGTATATAGACTAGTAGTAGTTTCATGTTCACATAAATTAATTAATTAATTAAATAAAATGTAAGTCTCAAATTTAAGTAGATACACTTTGTAAAAGTGAAAGAAAAGAATAAGACTCAGATTGCACTTGTGCAGATTAAGTTTCCTGAGAGTAGTGGATATAAATATATAATATCTAACCCACAATATAACTTTTATATGTATGATTAATACGTACATTCTTACATTGAACAATGGCGGTTACTTTGAGCACTTTTGGTCAGAATGTTCGTGGACGTGAACATGATCGCGTTTCAACGCATCACACCGTTGGTAAATTCAACAATCAATACTGACAGATAGACAAACAGACATACACGAGGACAGTCTAAAATGCAATTATAAAATTGTGAAGTCACACATCTGTCTATAAGTCGTTACAAGATGAATGTTCATTGATTACACGTCCTAATTAAACTTGAATGCATTTCCACGGATGACTAAATAAAGTCATTACTTGAAACTGATATTATCTCCTCAAGCTTTATTAAGACATGAATAATTCTCTATTTTCAGTGTATCTAGACACTGTCAATTAGAGACTTGTGCTTGAAACTCCCACGATGCAGCGAATGTGAGGTACGAGCAAAGAGAAATGCAACGCTGTATTCCTCTTATTATTGCTGTGCAAACATTGTTCTAGGAGAATAAATCGTCACTCGCGAAGAAATATGCACGCTCTTTTTTTATACTAGACTATATGAAATAATAATAATAATAATAATAATAATAATAATAATAATAATAATAATAATATTTATTCACCATTCGACTTGTACAAGATACAAATATTGGTTTCGTCAAGATGCTTATATCGAAATATTAATTCTAATTCTAATTCTAGGCAGGCATTTAAATATAAGCCTTTAAAAGGTAAGCATTTGAGTAGCCTATGATTACAGGAAGGTTAAACCAGTTGATACTAAGAATAAAATGAGATAAGATACATTAGATACTAGGGATGACATCGGGTAGTAAAATTTGGATTCGATTCCAGCCCCTCAAGGATTCGGGTAACCCGAATCCTAGAAGTGTAAATCACGTCGCTCAACATGTTATAGCGGGTTTATATAACTTACTAGTGATTACGGATTAGCGACTGAGAGCGCGTTCATAAAACTGACTAGCCGCAACAGGCTTCTCTCATTGGCCGACAGTGAGAATACTGCTCTCCGATTGGCTGTGACTAAGGACTTGACGAAGGAGTTGAGATATTTTAAACTTCTTAGTCATGTCAAGACAAACCTGAGTCACAGCCAATCGAAGAGCAGTATTCTCAATCGTAGCCAATGAAAGAAGCTCGTGGCTTATTCACGGGTCAGTTGTGTAAACCCGCCATTATTTGAAGGCCATTGACCGCCCGTGGCAGAAGCTGCCAGCGTGCGTTGTCAGCCAGTGATGACGGTCGGGAAGGGGTAGGGGTAGGCCGAGAGCCAGTGGGAGCACAGGCAAACCAGAACTCGCCCGCAGCAATCACACCACATAAAATAGGCTTAGTCTATTTTTAATCAAGCCGATAATGGGTACATAACGGATGGGGAAAGTATTTTATTTAATGGAAACAAGTCATTTTGTTATCACCATTGTTGGCGCATTGTTGAAACATACAACAATTCAACTAAAAATGTACCAGAACAAGATTCGAATCCTTAGAACGGATTCGGGTAATTTTTGGATTCGGGTAACCCGGATACCCGGATACCCGATGTCATCCCTATTAGATACACATTAGACATTAGATTAGATTACATTAGATTAGATTAGATGAGGGCACATAGTTGAGTCCAGGATCAAAGCAAAAAGTGACAAAAGGTGACAAGATCGATATACAATATGGTACAATGTGGATGCCGAAATAACGATACGTTTATATTTTAATTACTTAGATATAAGTTGTTAACAAGCAGGCTCACTCACAGAGGTAGTCATTTAAAGAGTAAAAGCTGTTGGATAAAAGAAATGTTTTCAGGTTGTGTTTGAAGGAGGGCAGGGTGGGAGATGTTTTAATGAGATTGGGGAGCTTATTGTAGAGGGTGGATGCAAGGTATTCAGGACCTTGAGAAAAAAGAGTCAGGTTGTGGGAAGGTCTGTGGACCTGGAGACTGGCTCTGGTGTTATGGGAGTGTATTGATGTGTTAAGAGGGAAGAGATTTGGGTTGGTGCAGACAAATATTGCAGCGAATTGGATCAGGGTGCATGCCAGCGTAAGTATTCCCAGATTCTTGAAGAGATCTCTCAATACCTTGACGTATAATGTTTCTATGTAATTGATTGTGTTTTGAATTCTCTCTCACCCCTCTCCCCTCTCTCAATCGCTCTCTTGACAATAATAATAAGCGAATCAATCAATGAATTCATCTTTCTCACTCGCAATTGAAGTTTAACTCTCGTTTCTGTACACAGATAAATTTCTTGCGTTTTAATTCCTTGTTTTATTGCCTCTCCATAACTGTTAATTTAAAAGTTTTCTAATAATGATTAATATGTTGTGTGGTTCCTTAATTATATTTCTTACTCCATATATACTCTATTTTATTACATGATCTACTTTGCCGAGCACTATGTTGCGTACGATTAAAGTGAGTATAAAACAAGTACTTATTGCAATACAAACTTCAAAATTGTTTTCGTTGTATACTTTATAGTCATCATACTGTTATACTTAATGTCCTACTTGGAAATAAATGCCGCCAAAAAATTAACTAGACATGAAAAAAGTACATACTTTGTTGAAGCAATTCTATTCTGAAACTTGTATTGTCTATTGAGGTCTTGTACAGGCTGTCACTACCTGTGAATTACTTTTGTCTGGTCTAAGGGCAAATGCGACACGGGGAAGGAAATAACCCACAGATCAACCCGAAGTCATTGCATTGTATTATATAACTCTCCATTGTCTCATCTAGGATGCTGAAAGCAGAGCACCACAAGGCCATAAAACTAGACAATATGTGTTTACTCGTAGAAATGTGGGGCACGAAAATGGCAGCTAAACGTCACTCAACCTTGTTCATGACCTGCCCGCGCGTGTCAAGCATTCAATGGATATAAGTCAGAACACCATGAATTATCAACACCATTGTGCTACTCTAGTGACCCCTGCCTCCCTGATCTATTCTTCTTGTACTCTACCTGATCAGAATTATCAACACCATTGTGCTACTCTAGTGCCCCCTGCCTCCCTGATCTATTCTTCTTGTACTCTACCTGATCAGAATTATCAACACCATTGTGCTACTCTAGTGACCCCTGCCTCCCTGATCTATTCTTCTTGTACTCTACCTGATCAGAATTATCAACACCATTGTGCTACTCTAGTGACCCCTGCCTCCCTGATCTATTCTTCTTGTACTCTACCTGATCAGAATTATCAACACCATTGTGCTACTCTAGTGACCCCTGCCTCCCTGATCTATTCTTCTTGTACTCTACCTGATCAGAATTATCAACACCATTGTGCTACTCTAGTGACCCCTGCCTCCTTGATCTATTCTTCTTGTACTCTACCTGATCAGAATTATCAACACCATTGTGCTACTCTAGTGACCCCTGCCTCCCTGATCTATTCTTCTTGTACTCTACCTGATCAGAATTATCAACACCATTGTGCTACTCTAGTGACCACTGCCTTCCTGATCTATTCTTCTTGTACTCTACCTGATCAGAATTATCAACACCATTGTGCTACTCTAGTGACCACTGCATTCCTGATCTATTCTTCTTGTACTCTACCTGATCAGAATTATCAACACCATTGTGCCACTCTAGTGACCCCTGCCTCCCTGATCGCTTCTTCTTGTACTCTACCTGATCAGAATTATCAACACCATTGTGCTACTCTAGTGACCCCTGCCTCCCTGATCACTCCTTCTTGTACTCTAGCTGATCAGATTTATCAACACCATTGTGCCACTCTAGTGACCCATGCCTCCCTGATCGCTTCTTCTTGTACTCTACCTGTCAGTGCCATGTCAAAACACTATATCACCACGAAAGTGACTTGACACACTTTTTAAATAGAAGTAGAGAACCCAAAAAAATGTCATAAGAAAAAGGCACATAAGTGTTCAAACACTCTTGGATTCTATTAAAACAACTAAATTTAAAGATATTAACAGGGCACTTGGGTTAAATAAACAAATCTTGCTTACGGTGACTCTACCCCCCCTGAAAGAACATTTTTGCTACGATTTACTTGCAAGTGTGTATGTGTGACGTAGGAAGTGTACCCCTCCACCCCCCCCCCCCCCCCCACTACCAACACTCCGACCGGCCTCCGTGCGCTTCGTTCTATTTCAGTCGAGCGGAGACTCTTGTTAGAGCAAGGTCACGGCCCGCGATGCTGCCGCTCTGCTCACTGGGTGTCATTTTTCCCTTCAATACTTGGATTGCATCTGTACATTTGCGTTCTCAACTACTGTTGAGCGGGGCTAGGACACAAGGAGACAATTTCTTTGCGCAGATTACCTGTCTAGACCCGTTAAGTAGTTACGGCTGGACTGAAACGCGAGCAAACTGGTGCGCTTTACATCCGTGTACGTATGGCACCAAAACTCGAACAGTTTTTGACGTAGACTTGAGACTGCAAACATTTTGGGAAGATAAGGGTCGAGCGTATGATAAGCACTTCATTTCTTGTAAGTGACTCTTTTCATAAATAAGTTTTGGAATAGTAAAAACAGCATAAACTCAAGTGCCTTTTCACTGGGACGCAAAAAAATTCATTACAAAAAACTTGGCACATAATTGTGTTTTAAAATTGTATACCATCATTCTTAAGATACAACCTATAGTATACTACATTTTCGTGAACTACTAGCGATGCGTCAAGACTTAATAACTGTCGGTATACGTTAAAAAAAATATATTAGATATTTAAAACCCTTTTTTGCAGACATAATATCAATATTTAACAACCTGCATCGAAAAGTTTATTTAAAAAAGTTATGATTTCTAGATAACTTCACCTTACGCGTGCGCCTAGACGGAACACGGAACTGTATATAATTTAAAAGAGATAAAGCATCAAACATGTTATGTACGATTTTAAATAAAAAAATTACATCAGAAACATTGCGTTGATTCTCCAGTGAAACGAGACCAACAGATTTGCACAAATCCCTATAGTCACCCCTATGGTACACTACATGGGTTTTAAAATAAACAATTTTAATAAAGATACGTTGAACACTAAATTTCTAACATTTGTAGCATGACTCATGTTTGGGTTCCATATGATAGGGCTTTCATTCAGCGTGCTACAGACGAAAGACGTATACAGCATACGGATAGTGCTTACTTTAAAATCACGTGCACAATTTCTCCGAAAAAATCCAACCAAGCACATTGCTTTCGGAAAGATCTTATCCACATGCTGGTTAAAAGACATGTTCGCACTTAGAGTAACACCAAGGTCACTAATCGACATACTCCTCTGTAGCCTGTCAACACCAATAAATTATTGGAAGTTACAATGTATCTCTTATTTGTAAAAGTAATTACACTACATTTTGAGATATTTAAGGCAAGTTTCCATTTATAACACCATTTGTACACATCATCTAAGTCCATTTGCAGTAGTTTGCAGTCAGAGGTGCAAACAATTGCTTTATACAATTTAACGTCATCAGCATACATCAATACATTTGAAAATTTAACACACTTTGGTAGATCATTAACATAAAGTAAAAATAAAAGAGGTCCAAGAATGGATCCCTGTGGCACGCCAGATGTTACTACCACGTCATCAGACTGTTCGCCGTTGACACATACCAATTTGCTTTCGGTTACACAGATAGCTTTTAAAATCCCAAACCACTCCAGTTTACACATAATCAAACTGTGGTCCACCGTGTCAAAATCTTTTGTAAAATCAGTATAAATTGCGTCAGTCTGGATACTATTATTAACATTAGTTCACACATCGCCAGTAAATATAGCTAAATTAGAGACAGTAGATCGCCTAGGAACAAAGCCATGTTGAGAAACGGAAAGACAGTTTGAAACATGCTTAAGCAACTTACGCTGTAAAATATATTCAAAACCCTTAGAAAATGTTGATAAGAAGGTAATGGGGCGGTAGTATGATACATTATAACGACTGTCTTTCTTTAACACAGGAATAACTCGTCCATACTTCCATTTCTTAGGTAAGACGCCTTTTTGCACACATTCTTTTGCATGTCTACTATTATACCTTGGTATTAGTCTGGATTGGTAGTCACTTTTCCACATGGAATGTTATTGTATAGGCAACCCAAGACTACCTTACATATGCTTTCGTCACAGGCGAGGTATTCGTAGCCAATGAGCGATCGGTATTTGCGCGCTATTGTCTCGGGCGGTGTCTATGAGTGCCTCGCCTGTGACGAAAGCATGTGTAAGTTTATCTTGGGTTGCCTATAACAGCTCTGGTTGTTAAGGTGGACAATTTGTGTTGTAGACCCTGACGAAGAACACCAAAGAGTTTTGAAATAATGCTTTTTAAGTGTTTTTAAGCGAGCGAAGCGAGCGTTTCCATTAGACTGTTATGGCATTCGTTCTGTTTGTTTTTTGTTTTGATGTGTGTCGATAGAAGTCGAATGGAAAATCCGATCAAGCTGAAATTTGGACCATCCACAAGCCTCGATATGGGTTGAAGTACATAGTTTTGTGACAAAATCGCTCGAAACGTTACAAAGGTACAATGCAGTTCCTGAAAAATAGTTTTCTGAAATAAACTGGCGGCAAAATGTGAGATATTATAGTATAGTAAATTTGTGTCCGGTCACGAACACACTAAATTCAACGCTATCCGATAAGTATTGTAGGTACATTAATTGTACTGCTGAATTGTAATGACTTAACTATGACAACGAAAAATCCAAGCTTTAATTTATATGGGCAATCAATCTTTTATTGAACAATGGCAGGAAGTATAATTACTATGATAATAAACATTCCAATCTTTCCACGTCATTTTTGTTTTGGTTGTTGTTGTTGGTTGTTGTTTTATTAACAAATATGAATATTCTTATAAAGATGATGATGAAAGTGTTTTCAGTATAACGGCGCTGGAGCAACAAGGTCGTTTGGGACACTTTTATCATTATCAGTTACATTGAACAATGACGATAGCTTTGAGAACTTTTTGCCAGAAAGTTCGTCGACATGGACGCGCTCTCTTATGAACGCGTCATACAGAGAGTTTTCCTAGTAAAAGAAAGGTGAATTATTATACTCAGCTGTTACTATCAAATATTATTTATCATACACCTGTACAACTAGTTTCATTTCTCAACATGGAAGGTTTTACATAGTAGTGCGGGTTGTTACTACCGAACTTGATCTCT
Source organism: Isoperla grammatica (assembly GCA_945910005.1). Lineage (NCBI taxonomy): Eukaryota > Metazoa > Arthropoda > Insecta > Plecoptera > Perlodidae > Isoperla > Isoperla grammatica. The sequence continues at coordinate 55,523,402 of OX246739.1, read as the reverse complement.
AGTATCTCGGGCCAGCCTACTTATTTTCCATACTACGCTCGTATTGGCAGTAAACTACCGTAATTACCATCACAAAAACTCCGTACACGCTGTTCTGTTTCTTAATAAACACGCACCGCTGCAGTGGTTAGCGTCCGCATATCTACCCAGCCGCCCCAGATTCACCGTTATTACGAGATTTCTTAAACGAGCCCCGCTCCCCCTCCTCCTCATCCGCGTCATAACGAACGTCGCCACCAAAATAAACTCATTACTCGCTACATTTTTAGTTTTTTAATTCTTTACAACCTAAATTTACATGTTACATTTTCCAAATCACTTCGTCCCTTCATAAGTCTAGTACTAATATAATGCCTACTAACTAATAGTAATGGCAATTTTAAAATAATTTAAGGTTGAAATATGAATACGAGTTAGTAAAGTAGTGTAGGGCAAGGGTCGAAATGAACTTTTTTGCCATCAGCCATTAGAGGCAATGGCAACATTAATCCTCTAGCCCAAAAACATTTACTAGCCCGCTATCAAATAGGTTATGATGTAAAACAAGCATAGGTGAATGTTGACGGGTTTGACGTGTGATGTGGGCGACACTGTGGAGTGACCGGAAACAATGTTTCATCATATTAGTAAACAGAATAGCCTAAATTAAAAGATATTTATTTTGTTTGTATACTAAAATGGAAAATATGAAATTAGAAACGTGCACTGAGGTAATACTGTCGGCGCGTAAGTTATGATTTTTTGAACGGCAATTGGGAATTCTGTAACCCGTCGGACTAGTCAAGTAGATGTTTACTATAGCCCGAGCAGTTTCGCTAGCTTCGGGCGAGCGGGTGAGCGTTTATTTCGACCCTATAACAAAACAAAATAATAATAACATTACATGAAAAAAATACTTTTTTTAAAAAACAACGCTTATATTAAAATGCACTAAAAAGTAAAAAATAAATTTTCGCCCAACAAAGTTTTGCCTAACTCGGAAAATAAAAGCGTTGGGCGCTTTCCCTGCATAAACAGCAGAATATTGCTATCTATGTCAATACCGAAAGCGCCCAACGCTTTTATTTTCCGAGTTAGGCAAAACTTTGTTGGGCGAAAATTTATTTTTTACTTTTTAGTGCATTTTAATATAAGCGTTGTTTTTTAAAAAAAGTATTTTTTTCATGTAATATTATTTTATACTTTTTAGTCTTAAAGAATCTTGCAATCAAATATAAGTTATGCTCACTGGACGTGTCCGAATTTAGAAGACTGCATTGTGTACTTGTACTTGTTAACTTCACTCGCAAACTAGCGTGCTCGCATTGCAAACTTGAATTTCGGACAGTTCCGTTCATGCACGATCCAGCGATCGGCCAATAATGCTTATGAAAAGTGGGGTTATGTGGCTATGGGAGAATTATATTATATTATATTATATTATATTATATTATATTATATTATATTGTATTGTATTGTATTGTATTGTATTGTATTGTATTGTATTGTATTGTATTGTATTGTATTGTATTGTATTGTATTGTATTGTATTGTATTGTATTGTATTGTATTGTATTGTATTGTATTGTATTGTATTGTATTGTATTGTATTGTATTGTATTGTATTGTATTGTATTATATTATATTATATGATATTATATTATATTATATTATATTATATTATATTATATTATATTATATTATATTATATTATATTATATTATATTATATTATATCATATTATATTATATTATATTATATTATATTATATTATATTATATTATATTATATTATATTATATTGTATTATATTATATTATATTAAAACAATCAATTCCTACCGTGATAGAAAACAGCAGTTGCGCTAGCACCAACTACCACCAACTAACACCAACGATCAACTGTGAGGTCGAACCACGCGAAGGGAACGCACCTATGCGTACATGGTGAATGACTCACCGCACGGGGTTGTACCATACTTACAAGTGGAGTGTGTTGACATTCTTGCTGCATAGAAACATATCCGATGCTTTCGTCACGGATATTTGAGTCCCGAACCATGCCTGCATGTGGTTGGCCCATCCTCACTAGCTGTGACTAATTTCCCATATGAAGCTAATTGTTTAATAATTTAATCATGGTGGATTAATTAATAAGTGAATCTGATCATTGATTCATATATTGTCATTTAGAAAATACGACTGTGTGAAAATTTCAGCTCGATCGGACGTTGGGAAGTGGGTGAAATATCGATTAATTAATTATGATGGTTTAATTAATTATTTAATAAATATGACAATTGATTCATGTATTGTCATTAGAATACGTCTGTGTGAAAACTTTGAGCTCAATTTGACGTTCGGAAGTGGGTGAAATATCGATTCCCATTTAAAACATCAATTAATTAATTATGATGGCTTCATTGAATATTTAGTAAATATGACAATTGATTCATGTATTGTCATTAAGAATACGTCTGTGTGAAAACTTTCAACTCGATTCGACGTTGGGAAGTGGGTGAAACATCGATTCCCATATAAAACATTAATTAATTATGATGAATTAATTGAATATTTAGTAAATGTGACAATTGATTCGTGTATTGTCATTAAAAATACGTCTGTGTGAAAACGTTCATCTCAGTTCAACGTTGGAAAGTGGGTGAAATATCGATTTCCATATAAAACATCAATTAATTAATTAATAATGATGAATTAATTGATTATTTAGTAGGGATGACATCGGGTATCCGGGTATCCGGGTTACCCGAATCCAAAAATTACCCGAATCCGTTCTAAGGATTCGAATCTTGTTCTGGTACATTTTTAGTTGAATTGTTGTATGTTTCAACAATGCGCCAACAATGGTGATAACAAAATGACTTGTTTCCATTAAATAAAATACTTTCCCCATCCGTTATGTACCCATTATCGGCTTGATTAAAAATAGACTAAGCCTATTTTATGTGGTGTGATTGCTGCGGGCGAGTTCTGGTTTGCCTGTGCTCCCACTGGCTCTCGGCCTACCCCTACCCCTTCCCGACCGTCATCACTGGCTGACAACGCACGCTGGCAGCTTCTGCCACGGGCGGTCAATGGCCTTCAAATAATGGCGGGTTTACACAACTGACCCGTGAATAAGCCACGAGCTTCTTTCATTGGCTACGATTGAGAATACTGCTCTTCGATTGGCTGTGACTCAGGTTTGTCTTGACATGACTAAGAAGTTTAAAATATCTCAACTCCTTCGTCAAGTCCTTAGTCACAGCCAATCGGAGAGCAGTATTCTCACTGTCGGCCAATGAGAGAAGCCTGTTGCGGCTAGTCAGTTTTATGAACGCGCTCTCAGTCGCTAATCCGAAATCACTAGTAAGTTATATAAACCCGCTATAACATGTTGAGCGACGTGATTTACACTTCTAGGATTCGGGTTACCCGAATCCTTGAGGGGCTGGAATCGAATCCAAATTTTACTACCCGATGTCATCCCTATTATTTAGTAAATATGACAATTGATTCGTGTATTGTCATTAAGAACACGTCTGTGTGAAAACGTTTAACTCGATTTGACGTTAGGAAGTGGGTTAAACTTCAATTCTCATATAAAACATCAATTAATTAATTATGATGAATTAATTGACGATTAAGTAAATATGACAATTGATTCGTGTGAAGTCATTAAGAATACGTCTGTGTAAAAACTTTCAACTCGATTTGACGTTAGGAAGTGGACTGTACATCGATTTTCATATAAAACATTAATTAATTAATTATGATGAATTAATTGACGATTAAGTAAATGTGACAATTGATTCGTGTATTATCATTAGGAATACGTCTGTGTGAAATCTTTTAATTCGATTTAACGTTGGAAAGTGGGTTAAACATCGATTTTCATATAAAACATGAATTAATTAATTATGATAAATTAATTAACAATTTAGTAAATATGACAGTTGATTCATGTATTGTCATTAGAACTACGTCTGTGTACAAAATTTCAGCTTGATCGGACATTTAAAAGTAGGTGGAATATCGATTCAAAGATTCATCGATTTCCATGTAAAACATTAATTAATTAATTATGATGAACTAATTGACAATTTAGTAAATATGACAGTTGATTCATGTATTGTCATCAGGAATACGTCTGTGTAAAAAAATTTCAGCTTGATCGAACATCTAGAAGTAGGTGGAATATCGATTCAAAGATTTCGTCCAGACAAACAAGGCAAGTTAATATAAGCGTTGTAATAATAAAATATACTTTCTATACGGCCTGTATTATATGATACATTGCTAAATATTTAGTAAGTTAAAGCTACCATTTTATATATCTTGCCAATTTCGTAGAGCGGTTTCTTCGCCGTCATTGTCGGCGACTTGTGTGCCTTACTACATTTGTTGAAAGGAATTGGTATTGGACCGACGCCATAGCCAGTCTTTCCCACAGACTGAGAGCAATTGCAAAAACATTGAACATCTTCTTCAAAACATTGTACACAAAACAGATTCATAGGCATGGACTCTTTCCATGGCGGACGGAAAATAAACCATTATACAAACTCATACAACGAAGTGGAAGTAGTCATAGTTAAATTATCATCAGTGACAAAATGTTTATATGCTCGTCTTTGTTTTACAACAGGTGTAAACCTAGCGATGTTGCAAGTGACGTTACCCCTATAGATAAAATAGTTGTTTCCGTTTAAAGCGCGTTCTTGAAACACTGGTTGATACATCTCACCAATCTGGGTCAAGACGATCTATCCTAACACGATCTAGAGGGAACACGACAAAGTATTCCCAGAAAGTGAAATGTTGTTGAGATAAGGGCTGGACGTGTTAACACTGAAATCATTGACTGAGTAAGTGGGGCGTAAACTTGGATTGATTGTGAAAACATGAAACCCCGACTTGGGATTGAACCCATGTCTTTCGCTCAGAGCTAACTTGGATTTTGTTACACTTACCACTTCAGCGGAGATCAAGCTAGTAGACCTTGACAAAATGATAAAGCCAACACCACAAGGCAGTGCATGCCAGTCACCTTCCCTTGGTATCGGTCATAGGCCTGTTAGTAGTAATCTTTAGGTGATTCTACCCCCCCCAACCCCCTGAAAAAAACACTTTTTCTACGAATTACTTGCAAATGTGTGACGTATAAAGTGAACCTCTCCTCCACCCCACTACCAAAACTCCGACCGACCTCCGCGCGCTTCGTTCTGATTTCAGTCGAGCGCAGACTCTTATTAGAGCAAGATCACGACCCGCGATGCTGCCGCTCCGCTCACTTGGTGTCATGTTTCCCTCCAATACTTGGATTGCATCTGTACATTTGCGCTCTCAACTACTGTTGAGCAGTGCTAAGATGCTAAGACACAAGGAGACAATTTCTATGCGCAAATTACCTGTCTAGACCTGTGAAGTAGTTACGGCTGGACTGCGACACAAGCAAACTGGTGCGCTTGACATCCGTGTACGTATTTAACCAAAACTCAAAAAGTTTTTGACGTAGGCTTGAGACTGCAAGCATTTTTGGAAGATAATGGTCGAGCGCATGATAAACACTTTAAATCTTGTAAGTGACTCTTTTTATAATTAAGTTATGGAATAGTAAAAACAGTATATACTCAGTGCCTTTTGACCGGGACACGAAAAAATTCAGTACACAAAACTGGGCACATAATTTTGTTTTAAAATTGTATACCATCATTCCTAAGATAACAACCTATAGCATACTAAATTTTCGTGTACTTGACAAATATGGCCTAGAGGTCTGAGTACTGAACGTAAAGACTTTTGAAGCTATCGGTACACGTAAAAAATAAAAGTTTAATTTTTTTTAAACCACTTTTTGGAGACATAATATCAATATTTATCAACCTTCATCAAAAATACTTAATTTAAAAAAATTACGTTACCTAGATACCTTCACCGTAAGTAAATCGTTTCTGAATTAATATACCAAATGAGTAGAATATTTAATTTACAGTATGTCTAGGCTTTGTAACGAAACGATTAGAGTTATTGTGCGATGTTTGTCTAATAGATCGAGAAATGGATTTTGAAATGCCAATAGGGGTCTGTTGTCAATTCCTTCGAATTTGTTCTCTTTTAAATTCTTTCGACTGGCGTTCTAATAAAGGCCCAGTAGCTCCTGGTTGATTATCAATGTTGTTTTTCTAGGAAATGTTGATTTAGAGAACAATTGTGATGATTTATTACACAAACATGGCCTAGATTAGCTCTAATCGTTCCGTTTTTACAAAGCCCGACATACTTTACTATCACGCATTCCTGAACTAATACCAGAAGAGTCGAGTACTATGGTGTGTTATCATGCAGTGTGCAATGGGTCACCCCCCCCCCCCGGGGTAGAGCTCCCTCATCCAGCGAGGCAGGTTGGTAGTTGGTCCAGTGCGGTGACCGGAGAACTGGCCCCTGGAGAACTGGCCCCCCTATAATTAAAACCGCGAGCGGAGAAGTGGCCCCCTACCCCCGGAGAAGTGGCCTCCTTGCCTAAATAATGACGAAAGTTTACTAGATGGTCTTTGTTACGAAAATTGAGCGCGTCATTCAAATCTAATACTGAGCATTGTTTATTTATTTATTCACAACAGTGTAATGACCTATTATTTTTCTTATCTCACGCAAAACTTTTACAATATCGAAATGTCGAGTTGTCGCTTGTATCGAACAGGGAGCCTGAGTGTCATTTGAAAATACTTCTTCCCGCAAATAAGTAGAAGACCATTTCCCAGCTTCCTAATATATTTGCAGCTTTTGGATTTGTCACTGAAAAATCAAATGTTGAAAAAATATTTCTTTAGACTGCGGCAATGTCTTCTAAGTATTTCCTTCCATGTATTCCAGTCCAGCAGCCAGCAGTCAGTGGCGGGTGCGGGGTAGGGGTGCCCAAAGGATTAATTGTGTTGAATTTTTTACTGTTTTTATTTTATCATGGCCAAATCGTTGAATGAAATCTATTTAAGGCCTTTGATTCGTGTAAGGAATACAAAATTTAGTTTTATCCACATTTTCATTTTCTTGTATGCCTTGGAAATAATTGTTTTTACTTTTTCAAAAAAGAAGTCAAACTGGACCGAAATTGCTCGTTTGATCCCCCGCATCCACAAGTGGCCAACTGGCAAAAAGGTGTATGTCTACTCCAAAATAACCAGCCTATAATAAAATATGTGACTCCACTTCTCCGCAGGGTGGTGTAAGGGGGGGGGGGGGGGGTGTTCTTTTCCTATCTGGGAGCTGGTCTATCTATGAGCAAAAAGCAATTTTCAAACTTCATATTTTATAAAGTTCTTTTTTTTTTCACATAGATACTAGAGCATGGTACTAATCTAAAATGGCCTGAAAACTGTGACACATATACGCTCAAACACTAAAAAATGTGCATCACATCCCT
>OX246739.1:55481002-55511002 GCA_945910005.1 Isoperla grammatica | reverse complement strand
TATTCTTGAGCGAGTCGAGCTAAAGTCTTATACATTCCTCGGTGACCAGCATTGGGTTCGTCGTGGCATTCCATAATAGCCTCTCGACGCAACTCTTCAGGTAACACGCGTTTCCACACGCTTTCCTCCACAGGTAACTTACTATAATCGTAACACAATTTGAAAAGTTTCACGCCTTCTAGACGCCAAACAGAAAAATCTTGGGGTTTTTCTCGTACCTGATCACACATTTTTAAATACCATTTGTCTAGAATGGGAGCTACAACTTCCAACACTGCCACTGGTTCTTTCGCTCTTGACAAAGCGTCGGGAACAACATGTGCAGACCCTTTCCTATGTATAATTGTAAAATTGTATTGTTGAAGTCGGACCGCCCACCTAGCTAGTCGACCAACAGGATCTCTCAAATTATTCAACCACAGAAGACTATGGTGATCTGTTATGACCGTGAATTGCGAGCCCTCTAAATAAGCACGGTGCTTCTCTACCGCCCAAATGACAGCAAGACATTCTTTTTCGGTAACGGAAAATCTCCTTTCTGCATTGATAAGGGTACGGCTACCATAGGCGATTACTTGTTCCCCTTCGTCGGATTCCTGAGATAGAACACAACCAATTCCAAACTCTGAAGCATCGGTCTGTAAAACAAATGGTTTTGAGAAATCGGGACAGGTAAGAACTGGAGCACTAGCCAGACAAGTTTTAACTTTACAAAAGGCTTCCTCAGCAACGCTTTCCCACTTCCAACCTGTGCTTTTCTTAAGTAACGCCGTAAGTGGAGCAACCGTAGTTGACAAATCCGGTATAAACCGTCGATACCACGAAGCCATCCCTACAAAACGACGTACTTCTTTGACTTTCGTCGGGCGAGGATAGTTAACGATTGCCTCTACTTTGGCCGGATCAACATGAAGACCCCAACGATCTATAACGTAACCAAGATATTTAAGTTCAGGACGCACGAAATGACATTTTTCCATATTTAGTGTCAATGATGCTTTACGTAAACGACGGAAAATTTCTTCCAATAGTTCCAAATGTTGCTGAAAGCTGGATGTAGCCAAGATTATGTCATCCAGATATACGAAGACATAGGGTTCGAGATCGGGACCCAAAACTTTATCGATCAAACGCTGCCAAGTCGCGGGACTGTTATGTAACCCGAACGGCATCCTCCGAAATTGAAACAACCCTCTACCTGGTACTGTGAACGCTGTCTTATCTCTACTAGCTTCTTCCACTCCGATCTGCCAAAAAGCATTTTTTATATCGAGTGAAGATAAATATCTACTATCTCTTAGACGATCCAATATCGCTGACACATAAGGTATGGGATACGCATCCTTTTTTGTACACGCATTAACCTTACGGTAGTCTACCACGAAACGATACGCGCCAGAAGGTTTCTTCACCAAAATAATGGGTGAGCTCCAAGGACTCATAGAAGGTTCCACAATACCATCCTTCAACATCTGATCCAATTCTCGATTAATTTCTGCTTGAACTACAGGTGACACAGGGTAATACCGCTGTTTAATTGGTAACGCATCACCCGAATCGATACGGTGCTGTATTAACGGCGTAGGTTCACTAGGAATATTTACGTTTTCAGCAATGTTTCTATCTAACAACTCTTTTAGACGTCTCTCTTGCTCAAGGGTTAAGTTTTTACGTGGTTGTAGAACACGTAGAGACTCACAGGTTATATCAGGGGTGTCGGAAAATGACCAAGTCCCCTCACTAACGTCGGGTACCAATTTCATAGCGTTCCAAAAATCAATGCCTAGAATAAGGGTAGATTTTACTTCGGGAACAATCATGACCGGAAGAACAACAGAACGATTGTCTAAGGTGAGTGGTAAATCGACAATACCTTCTACCTCACATTCAGCCCCATTCGCCACTAACACACTAACATTTGTTGGTTGAACTGTTGGTTGAACCTTAAACCCAAGTTGTTGTACAATTTTCCAACCTTTGCCTCCTAAGAACGTGCGTGAAGCGCCAGAGTCCAATAAGCCTCTAACCTTCCGGCCGAAAATATCTATATACAAATAATAACGACAATCCTCTTTATGTTTGGTCATAACGCCTTCTACTACACATGGTGAAACATTGGTCATTCCAATATTATCCATACATTTATTCGTAGGCCTATCCGGGACAATCAACGCTCGCCTACGGGATTGCGTTGCCCTACGACGTTTTTTGAACAATCCGAACAAGTTAAAACTGTCGCATCAACCTTCCCACAAGTAAAGCAATATTTCCGATTACCTCTCTTCTGACAATCTCTAATCGAATGACCGGCCCAACCACAACATGCACATTTCACTTGTTTAGCAGCGGTAACCGCTAGTTGTACTGGTGGTACAGTCGTAGTCGCTTCCAATTTAATACGCGATTTACTCACCCCCTGGTAAGCTAAATCAGGCTCCAGTGATACTTTGGAAGATGGAGGAGGGCGGAATTTCTGAGATAACAGAAAACTGTCCTCAACCCTACGACCCAACTCTCGTAATCTGTCAATTGATCCTACATCTTGAAGACAAAGTTTTTCCATTATCGAAGGCAGAACGTTCTTCTTTATTACTCGTAACCTATCCTCTTCAGACACAACATACGATAACCGATTGAATAAATTGTCCATAACAGCTAGGTACATGCCTATTCGCTCTGAGTCACCTTGGGTCCTAGCCCTTATCTCTTCCATCAAACTGTCATCATTATCGCTGGGTGAAAACTCAGCCCTCATTTCTGTAACCAGTTCCGCCCAAGAATGAGTATTTCGTTTGACAGACCGAAACCAAATCAACGCAGATCCACTGAAAATATCGACTGCTTCGGTCCATAGCTGCTCCTTAGTGACGTTACGTGCTGAACACAATTCATCTACGCGTTCTAAGAACGCACCCAAACTCATATCAGAACTCTCACCAGTAAATTTTAAATTCCACTTAGCCACCGGAATCATATTCCTCTCCGAGCGTTGAGCCTCTCTACGAACTTCTGGCACCGCTACCGCTGGAATTGTACCTACTGCTTCAACCATGTTAAGAAATCTACGATTAAGTAGAGCAACATCCTCATTTAGTGGACGAATACGCTCCTGCACCGCATCACTGTCACCTAACAAGTGAAGTCGACGTTCAGCTAATACCAGTCTAAGTGAAATGGTTCTTGATTGTTCTACATCTCCCTCATAATCAGAAATTAGCATAGACAAGTCGGTCAGCTTAGTACCAATCGCAGTGAGTTCTCGATCCAAGTCAGCCATCTTAAAAACCCTCGAATCTACAAGACACGATTCAAAACAACAACTACTATAAACAACAATACCCCGTAACCAAGCATTGACCAATCACAACAGAGATAAAACTTTTTTACTTGGAATAATACCAAACACGTAGTCGAATAACCAGACTCACTACAAAACTAGATTAAACAACGAGGAAACTCCAACGAAGAACCAATTGTCAACAAACCGTCAAGCACAGCGACCAATACAATCCACCACGTACGGAGACAGCTTGTACTGTGCTAACAATAACAACCACGTGGGCACAATAACAATCACGTCGACACAACAACAACGACGAGACAATAACAACCACGTATGCACCTCAATTGTAAAGGGCAACAACACACATGTATACTCGTATCGAGCCAATAACACCCACCTCAATTGTAAAGAGCCAATAACGCACACGTATGCCAAATAACAACCACAGGGAAACCATAACAACCCCGTACGCACCTCAATCGTCTCGAGCCCCACGTTGGGCGCCAATTATGTAACACCACCGTTTACCACTTCTTACCACGGGTCCGGCTAGGGGTTTAATTGTGGAGAACGGTCGTGGATCTCCTTCATTCTCATAACCTTCTCAACCTTCACAAAACTTCTTTGGGCGCCACTTTGTTCATTTAAAAAGAAATAACACCAGACAGGAGGAACAAAAAATACCTGTCTGGGTAATAGGTATATGGACTAACAATTGAATCAGTTTTAGAATTTATTACATTATGAACTTGAGGATGCGGAATCGTCCGTGGAACTTGTAACCAAATTTGTAAGAGTATTATTCAAAGAAAAGAAAAAGAAAGGTGGCCACCGTACATATGGTATTACGGTTTAAATAACATAACTTATTAACAGTTCGTATCTCTTTTCTTCGTCTTGTGTACGCTCCTCGATCCGCGTACTCCTTCGTACTAGCCTAGGCCTAGATACAGCTCACGCCGGTTGCATGGCCCCTCCACAACCGCCTAAATTCGAAATACAAAATACCAATTAAAATTCAACCAGCAACTATTACTTCTAAATAATCTTGGCGAACTGAAACTTACCACAAACGTGGAAAAGGATAACCCGAACAAATTGCAGACCTCAAACCAATCACTTTCCCAAAACCTCGTCCTCGTCCAAAACACGACTCTTCAATCAAACCCATTCACCGTCGCTCGGCAACACAAATCAACAAATTTAAACAGTCACCGCCTTCTCAATGACTATCGTGGTAACAAAACACATGAATACCAACTCACTTAACAAATAAGGCCGAAAAAGACGGCACAACAGTAAACTGTAATATAACTGTTACCGATAACAAGTTCCACAATGACGGGACGTCACAAATTGTTTAGGTTTTATTATGTTATACGACGTACGTATGTTTTAAGGGTACATATTAATAAATGTAACATGTGTCATGCAATTTATTAATTGTGGAAATAAAGCAATACTACTACTACAAGGCTGCTATAGTTTATATGGCGTCGGCCAAATCATACAGCACATAGCCGGGGTCGTCATAAGGGAATCCATTATAAAGGGGGGGGGGGAGTTAGAGGAGGCATGAAGTGGAGGGGGTGGGGCGTTTGGATCGCAAGGAGGGCCGGCATATATGTAGCAGTTGAAAGAGGAAAGATGATGAAGGCCATGTAGTGAAAGAGATGCGTTAGGGCCCTCTTTGCGGGTAGCTGTCACCACGTGGCGAAATCCGTATCGAATGAATTGCACTTAAAATAATTGCCATAGTAGCTGTGGCTAGAGTGTGATCACATACCGTTTTTACTTCCATTATATCCTGCATTATATCCTCCATTATATCCTGCATTAAATCCTCCCTTATATCCTGCATTATATCCTCCATTATAACCTTCATTATATCCTTCATTATATCCTCCATAATATCCTGCATTAGATCCTGCATTATATCCTGCATTATATCCTCCATTATAACCTCCATTATATCCTGCATTTTATCCTGCATTATATCCTCCATTATAACCTGTCCGTTTTCTCGCTTTTGAAATATAGATACCTTTGCTACATTAGACAACAACAATACACAATACAACACCCCCCCCCCCCCTACCCCGTAAAATAGACTGACAACTACTGCCCAGCAAAAAAAACACTCTTAGTAGTATTGTCCAGAATAATTATGTAACAAACCTTCATTCCAAAATACTTACGACTATTATGATGTCATTTTGAAGTTTGCAAATCGAGTGAACGATAATAGCAGCAACTATATCCCCCCCCCCCCATACTTCGAGACTCGGTCCCGCCCATTTGACTTTCCTACTTCAACAGTTACGTCAGTACTCTACTTTGAGTATAGTCAAGTAGGTACTTAGTATCGAGTAGCACTTAGTGCTCGCTCCGGCTAGATTCCCGGGCAAAGTTTTGAGCGTGGGAAACATGGAGCGTATTTGATACGAGCCCTCGTAGGAATGATAACGATGAACAATACGCGAGATGAAAAACATTGGTAAAATTTAATAAATTCGTTTGTTTTTATAGTCTACTCACTCAGTTACAGTTTTTTTTATTTTGAATGAAGGACATTTCTAAAATTTATCATTGCTATGACGGCTCGAAAGTCACCGCTACCATATTATACATCATAGTTCCAAAGTTAAACAATCGCAGACTGAACCGGGACTTGAACACTAGACCAATGGACCTTCAGCATTGGAAGCAGGAATAAACCTCAAACGAACAACACAAACCAACGAGCCAAGACCAACAAGACACACATGTAATATTAAACATTGCTTATATTATTTTCGAACATGTTCAGACGTAGCTTTGCTATGTTTTATTATTTTATTGATATATTTTCTCTTATCCAACACACATAAATAAAAAAAATAAAAAAATCACATTTAGAGTCGACCCACTCAGTAACTAAACTGATTTGCTGTGGGGGACTTTAATTGAAAGTGACTGAACCGACCCTGTAGGCTCCGAACACCATCGACGAGTGAGCGATAACCAATCAAAGATCGATATTTCAAATACGAAACATATGAATCAGTGATTGGACAGTGCGAACACCTGCGGACAAATGCCAGAATCAACAAGGCCGATTCAGAACAACTTTGAATTTATTGAGTGCTTCGTTGCAAGGACGGCTCCAAGGTCACCGTTTACAGGTTAGGTTAAACAGTAGATTGTCGTGCGGGAAACGGATTTCCAGTGGTAGGCATAATATTATGCATGTTAATTTGGAGGTCAATATCTCCTAATATAACACAGATAGAAGCATGATTCAAAATTTATTAGAAAGATAACTCTTTTTCTAATATTAATTATTTGTATTTGTATACTTACAAAAAATAATTGGCCCGGGATAAGAGGTTTAGTAAACCTCTGTAAAACGCGTACTTCAACGACTGCATCCAAACTACGTTAAATAATTGGAAATTTCAAACACACATTAAAAGAATTAATTAATTTGTATGTTTTGTTGGCATTTCATTTTAAAGTTTTAATTGTCTTCTTTCGCAAATGCATATTGAGTGAAAGTTTAAATAGCTTGTTTTGTAAAAATAAAACACAACTTTTTATTCCAACAAAACACAGTTTTTATTATATCACTTACTATGCACTAATTTTTTTTTGATTTTTTTTTTACCATTATGGCATAATCACTGAATTGTATTTGTCACATTTATGGAACACCGGCGTAAGTGCACGCGCCAAATGCCCTTCTAGCTTGAAGCCCAGCCGCGCGCTCGAACGCTCCCATTTCCCTTACTTTCAGAGTCATGTTTCACGAAACATCGTCTTGGCGTGTAGCAGCATTATTTATAGTTACACGCTACCCGAGCCTCAAAGAACCGAAACAAACACTATCGCCTTCATTACCACCCAAGACATAATTCTTGCTGTAAGTTTATTATTTGTCGATGAAATGCCACTTGCGTGTACCTTAGATAAGGCAGTGCAATATTTGCTAATAAGAAAACAAGTTGATTTGGAAGACACAAGATAATTATTATGTTGTGGCTTTATGTCTGTCTCATATTTTGGTAACGATGCAAATCGAGAGAACAAGTGTGAGATTATGAAGATAAAATTACCACATGACATTAATTCCGAAGGCAGGATTCGAACGTGGAACTGAAGGACATTGCTTTTCTAGACTCGCAGACTTGGAAGACACAATCTTCCTTTTAATAGTATGTGGCTCGTTATGGTCTCCAATGGGTTTATTTCTGCTTTCAATGCAGAAAGTCAAGGGTTCGATTCCCGGTTCGGGCTGAGGTTCTTTAATTTTGGAAATTGACTTTTATCAATCTTTACTACATTGGTATACGTAAACGGTGACTTTAGAGCCGCCATAACAACGAAGCGTGTAATGAATGGAATTATGGAATAGTGTCCGCATCAGAAAATCAGTTCTTGTAACTGACTTGGTAGAGGAGAGGGTAGACTATAAATAAATACAAGTGTATTTATTAATTTACATTATATAGTTATATGTGGTTATATGTAATTGTGTGGAACAACGTTAATCAAGGTAGTCATTTATTTCGTTTATTTTACCAATTGATATTATGAAGCGAAATACACTTGCGATAAGCCAATGGTAAACTTGGAGACTGTTCCTGCGTTTTGACAAATAAGTTTGAACACAAATGTTTATAGTTATAGCATGGTTATACACAAACACAAACACACACGCGCCCGCAAAGTGTGTTGGATGGCAACGTACTCCAAACTATAATGCTTCCAGTCCGCCACCATCGATAACATATTATGTATTTGTACAAACACAATACAATTATAAACTTATTGTTCGGTTACCGCTTCACATGTGGCATATGGATACTCGACTATCATGACGCATTATTCAGAATATCAGGTGGAATTTGGAAACAGTTTTAAGCCACACTTTTACGGTTGGGTTGGGATAGTTTCTGAATGATTATTAGTTATTAGTTATTACTTGTACATCTCAACATCGACACTAGTATTATCAATTTAACTAGAAATGCATACCTATAAGTAAGCCGCTAATAAATAATAATCCCCAGATCTCAATACACAACAAACATGCTAGTACGTAGTTGAATGAATGAATGGGTGAACGCTTTTAAGTGACTGTTGTAATGTGAGTGGACGCAGCTGCATTGCGTTCTCATCGCGCCTCAGCAGACATCCGACCATACACTTGTTACTCAATTTCACACAAACTATCTACGAGAAAACAAAGTAAAATTTTTAGTTTTACTAGTTTTATCTCATATAAAATATTATTTAAATATTATTATTATATACTCAAATCATGTTAGTGTCAATGTGTGGACGATGAAATATCTTGAATTTATGTGATACGACGAAAGCTCAGCGTTACACGGACCAATAGATCACAGATGAAATATACTATTGATCTTCTTTTCTCCAATCACGTTACTCAACAATTTAGGCGTAATTTTCATCGCAGAAAAAAATTGTAACTAATCCATGTTTATGACTTTGTGACAAATAATATATCATCGAAAAATTGTTTTGATTTTCAAAGAAAGCCGTAATATGCATTTGATTTTGACAGCCGTGATAGATAGCATGTGTATTGCCGATAAGGTGCCTTCACAGTTTTACTTGCATTATCAAGTTTCACACACAAACAGAGCGAGAGTCAAACACTCGGCGGTGCTTCACGGAATCCTTGTTACTCAGGTTCCCACGGAGCATCAGGCGGATACATAATACTTAATACAAATAAAAGACAGTTTTTTCCATTCAAATATTTTTTTATCACGGAATATTAGTGTCAATGTGTGAACTACGAGACATCTTGTATTTTCGTTTTAGGATGAAAGCTAAGCGTTACACAGAACCATAAATGACAATAAAATACACTTATTAATATTATGTTCTTTTCCACTCACGTTTCATCCGTAATTTTCATCGCAGGACAAAAATTCATAATGTTACGTATTCAAAACTACATAACAAATAATATGTGATCAAAAAGTTTATTTGATCCTCAAAAAACCTTTCCGATCTAATTAGTAAACAAATGATTTTGACAGCCGTGACGTACGGCTGTATAAGTCGACATACGGGCCCCCGTATGTATGGTAGAAAATGTGTTTTACGAGCAGCCTCAAGTTTCACACACAACAGAGCGCGAGTCGAGAACTCGGCGGTGTTTACCGAACCCTCGTCGCTACTCAGGTTCCCACGGACCATCAGGCCGATACATAATACAAAATACAACCTTCATAAAGTGTTTTCCAATCAAATATTTTTTAATCACGGAATATTAGTGTCAATGTGTGAACTATGAGACATCTTGAATTTCAATTCTACGATGAAAACTTAGCGTTACACAGAACAATATAATGACAGTCAAATAAACTTATTATGTTCTTTTCCACTCACGTTACATCCGTAATTTTCATCGCAGGACAAAAATTCAAAATGTTCCATGCTCAAATTCATAACAAATAATATGTGATCAAAAAGTTTACTTGATTCTAAATACACTTTCCGACCCAATTCGTAACATTGATTTTGACAGCCGTGATGTACGGCCGTATACGCCGACATACGGGCCCCCATTGTTTGCTGGGAAATGTTTTACGAGCAGCCTCAAGTTTCACACAAAACAGAGCGAGAGTCGAGACTCGAGACCTCCATGGTAGTGGTGACTGTACTATGGTGGAATGGGGACAAGAGGGGAAATTGAACCGTGGAGCTATCTCGCGGATTTGAATCAAGTTGACGCTCCCTAGAACCTAACCTTAAGCCATGGTCTAAGGATATACTAGGTCTGGCACTCCCGCGCGCCCGATCTCGTCCGGCCCGCG
The DNA here is from genome assembly GCA_945910005.1 of Isoperla grammatica. Lineage (NCBI taxonomy): Eukaryota > Metazoa > Arthropoda > Insecta > Plecoptera > Perlodidae > Isoperla > Isoperla grammatica. The sequence goes on along the minus strand of OX246739.1, from coordinate 55,500,886 downwards.
CATAGCGTCACGTGGATACAAGATCGCTGGCCGGCTGCCGCTTCGCGCGTGTTAAAATGCTACTCTCCTCCACTGATTAAATATTTATCGTTAAAATTTAAGTCGTATTTGAATGTGTTTGATACATGATTACTAACAATGCATTATATAAGTTGATAGAAATATTAGCTCAGTAGAAACTACTATAATATTAGGCGTACAGTGGTAACATGAAGACATGACCAATAAACACATCTTTGCGTGATTATGTGTCATGTGAATGTGATAAAACCGTCACAGCAACATTAAACACGCAATACGCATTTTGTAGGTAGATTTATATAGTAACACCAAACACATTTTAACTGGAATTATTTCGCTTTAGAATTATCATTTTATTCGTACCCAGAGTTACGCCAAATTTGATTACGTCAGTTATGATTCGTACCATTATATAAAATTGCGTATTATTATATAATGCTTACATGGGCCAAGATTCCAGTACGGTACTGGACTAAAGCCCCAACCACAATTTTTGGCATCGTGATCTTAATCGGATTCGTGGTGATTGCAATTGTACAATTTCCCATTACAATCAATTACGACGTTACGATTTAGTTGTGAACAGTGCCATAAGAACCATGTAAGTTAACTTTTTTACGATTTCCGGCTTGCGATCCCGATCTCGATACCGAAAATTGTGGTTAGGAGGCATGGTTAGGCCCATGTAAACGTAGCACATAATAATGCCGTGCCATATACTGTACAGTATAACCAGGGGCGGATTTAAGAAAAAGGGCCCGGTCGGCATTGATGATTGAAGTTCGTGGAGATGAGGTATAGCGCGGAATAGCAGGGGTCTGGGGCTATGCCCCAGCCGCCGGAAACAATTTCGATGAGGGCGAAAATATTTTTGGTACTGCAATAAGTTTGATGGCCTAAAACGCGTTTAGGTTATTTGTAAAAAGAGCCTTGTCCGTGGGAAACATTTCCCCGAAAAATAATGAATTATTACTGTCCCCATTTTTTATTGATGTAGCTACTGATGAGACTAAATATAGACGCCGGTTTTAGTAGTAGTTTGGTTTTCAAAATTAACATTAAGTTCTACTTGAGAAAATAATGTTCGTGACGTCAGCTAGATCATTCGGACACATGTTCTTGTTGCACTGTGGGGAAACCAGAACAGAGATTTTAAATATCAATCGACGTTTCATCGCGTTTACTTACTTTACCAACACTTGCTGATTTAAGCGCACTCGAACATACCTTCCTCTCAGCAACAAATAGTAATTTTGTTTGTTTAGGGTCACTGCCTGCACTTAATAAAAGAGAACGTTCCCTATCTTTACACTTTTGACAGCCTGGTTTATGAATTTGTATTTGTCTTTCTCGCTCATTTCTAAACATACCTGAACCTGGCAGTGGCAAATTTCAATACCACATGCTACAATATATATGTGTAAAATAACAATTCAAACTAACAAAAGGAATCACACACACGCACACGCTGTAGCACAATATTTTGCAAGAACTACTTGACTTCCGTCACTTGCCAAACTTATTATACAACTGAGCTACGAAGTACGAACACGTGTTTATGGTTTAAAGACACAACAAGCCACCCCCACCCGACCACCCATCGACCACTTATATAACTACTGTTACTGATTCTCCTCGAATTTTGAAATATGCGCATCCGCTTTTATGTTTACGAAGCGTTGTTTCTCAGAACTGGGTAAATCTGTTTTGAACGTGAAAACATCCTGTCCCGCTGTCCCTACCCTTATTTTGTAACAACTTGTCGTTATTGTGAAAAGCCCACACTAAACTCTTCATATAATTTTGTCGATTGTAGATTCGTTTCCCTTTCATTGACAATTTCAACAAAAAGAGGCTGAGTAGACGACAACTACAATATACCAAGCTATGATTATCAGCAACGGGGGCTGGGGGGGGGGGCCCCGTCCGGGTCGGGGCCCGGTCGGCATTCGCCGACCTCGCCGCCCGTTAAATCCGCCCCTGAGTATAACGTCACATCACATGCAATAAAAATTTAAAGTCGGTACATTTCATTTGTAAACTGTTCAAATACGAATTATAATGTGATTGCGTGCTGGCCTTAAATACGAGCGTGAATGCAAATTCAAATACGGTGGTTTTTCCGTCTAGATATTACGTGTAAATAAACAGATGAGATGACGCATTGCTTTGACTATAGCTGTAGCTTACTGTTCTGCAATACAAAATAATAACTTAAATATATTTATAGAGAATGGTTTATGTGGGTATGCCTTTATTTATGCCTTTATGGAGATGTTCGTATATGGCAGTCAGTAACAACAATATTATTCTGATATATTTGACTTACCGTGGTGAAGACTCGACTACTCTATGTTATAGTTTTCTTCCTACTTTGGGTATCGATCATTGTACCTCCGTGGCAATTTGCGAAGCCGACATTAGTTTTGAGACGCATCCTGGTTTGACTTTTCGTGATTTTTTTGTGAATAACCCAACAACTTGTGTTTTAAATCCCAATAAAAATCAGAGAGTTCAAAATGTTCAGAACAAATTCTACAATTCTTTCGATTGACTTTGTCAGACCCCTTACAAAATCGAACCCAAATTAAACACAATCGTTTATAGGCCTAATTAGGGAATCTAAAAAAATAAATTTTATCCGTCGGCACTCTGTAAATCGCTTTGTTTGGTAGGGCTTCTGTTACATCTACTCACCACACAATCATCATTATTAGTATTTTTAACTGTATAGTACATTACTACATAATATTGTATTTGTATTTAAACAATATATAAAGAGCTTTTACGAACGAAGCATACGAATAAACAGTTGATTACTAATAGTTAGCGCTGTACAAACGTGAAGAACCAACTATGAAGGTCAAAATATGCAAATAGTATCACATCACGTCACACTTATTAATATCTATAAAAAAAAAAACGTTCATATTATAATATCGGAACTTCGAATTGACAAAGTACGTCAAAAATAACACTTTAATAAAAGTTAATTACTTTTTTATATTCTTGCGGAACTAAGCACTTTGGGTAGAAAATTCTACTTTTTAAACACTCAAATCAAACGCACTGACAACAGTTGTCAGTATATTTGTGGTATCTACACTCACGAGACGTTTGGACACGACTCCTTGAACATTGGAAGCAGACGACACACTCCTGAGAGGTCCAGATACGGCCAGTAAGAGACGTTTATAAACATTTGTGGAAGTAAGCAATCGTAATAAAGTTATGATGACTTGGCGAGAATAATGCTATCGTAAAAAGGTTTCTAACTAACAAGGATCGAGCGAACATAACCGAGAGTAGTTTTGTGTCCGTGTTTATTTACGGATGTGAGTTATTTATATCGGTATCAAGAAAATGCAATGTAATAGTTCTGTTGTGGCAATATTACTGATATCTGAAGAAGATTATAAGTTGTCACCAACACGGCAACCATAAACAAAGTGCGATGATTTGAAATATGAGCGTTTAGTTAAGAACAGAGACAGTATTCATTGATTACCCCTTCAATAACTTAGAGCGGAGCCCTGAATGCGAGCACTTGACTCGTGCGCTGGGCGATTCTTGTATCCACGTGACGTCACGAGCGGGCCGGCTGCCGCGAGCATCTGCGCAATGTCATACCTAGCCCACACAGTAATATTATTGTATCATGACCTTAAGCCAAGAAGTAATGGAAATGAATCCACATTAGAAGTTAAAAAACTTCTGGTTGACGCGAGAAATGAACCCGGGACCTTCTGCATTGGAAGCAGGGATGCTAACCACTGGACCAACGAGCCAACGACCGTTCAGCCACCCCTACTCGCTAGCTAAAGTTGTAGCGAAGACATTCCAGCATTACCAGTGGTGGTAACCGAGCCCGCGTCATCCCGCGTGTTACCGTTCAGCCACCCCTACTCGCTAGCTTTAGGTGTGGCGAGGACATTCCAGCATTGCCAGTGGTGGTAACCGAGCCCGCGTCGTCCCGCGTGTTACCGTTCAGCCACCCCTTCTCGCTAGCTATAGATGTAGCGAGGACATTCCAGCATTGCCAGTGGTAGTAACCGAGCCCACGTCATCCCGCGTGTTACCGTTCAGCCACCCCTACTCGCTAGCTATAGATGTAGCGAGGACATTCCAGCATTGCCAGTGGTGGTAACCGAGCCCGCGTCATCCCGCGTGTTACCGTTCAGCCACCCCTTCTCGCTAGCTATAGATGTAGCGAGGACATTCCAGCATTGCCAGTGGTGGTAACCGAGCCCGCGTCGTCCCGCGTGTTACCGTTCAGCCACCCCTTCTCGCTAGCTATAGATGTAGCGAGGACATTCCAGCATTGCCAGTGGTGGTAACCGAGCCTGCGTCATCCCGCGTGTTACCGTTCAGCCACCCCTTCTCGCTAGCTATAGATGTAGCGAGGACATTCCAGCATTGCCAGTGGTGGTAACCGAGCCCACGTCATCCCGCGTGTTACCGTTCAGCCACCCCTACTCGCTAGCTATAGGTGTAGCGAGGACATTCCAGCATTGCCAGTGGTGGTAACCGAGCCCGCGTCATCCCGCGTGTTACCGTTCAGCCACCCCTACTCGCTAGCTATAGATGTAGCGAGGACATTCCAGCATTGCCAGTGGTGGTAACCGAGCCCGCGTCATCCCGCGTGTTACCGTTCAGCCACCCCTACTCGCTAGCTATAGATGTAGCGAGGACATTCCAGCATTGCCAGTGGTAGTAACCGAGCCTGCGTCATCCCGCGTGTTACCGTTCAGCCACCCCTACTCGCTAGCTATAGATGTAGCGAGGACATTCCAGCATTGCCAGTGGTGGTAACCGAGCCCGCGTCATCCCGCGTGTTACCGTTCAGCCACCCCTACTCGCTAGCTATAGATGTAGCGAGGACATTCCAGCATTGCCAGTGGTGGTAACCGAGCCCGCGTCATCCCGCGTGTTACCGTTCAGCCACCCCTACTCGCTAGCTATAGATGTAGCGAGGACATTCCAGCATTGCCAGTGGTGGTAACCGAGCCCGCGTCATCCCGCGTGTTACCGTTCAGCCACCCCTACTCGCTAGCTATAGATGTAGCGAGGACATTCTAGCATTGCCACGCACACGCACACGCACACGCACACGCACACGCACACGCACACGCACACGCACACGCACACGCACTCACTGACACATATGTAAGAACGCATTGTAAATTAATCGTAGATATGTAAGGCAATAAGCAATAATCTCACGAATTCATCATCATCTGTAAAATCACCCATTCACCATGTATCATCATCACCCGTTTACTATGTGTCTTCATCTGTACAATATCATACTTCACATACATTAATTTTATGAACCTAGAATTATGTAACTAGCAGTTAAGAGAATGGTAGTGAGGCACATTTCATGTGTATATGGGGCTTGCTCTGACGCTCACTACCATCAGCGTGTTTTGACCGATATATTGCATTGTATACTTGTATTCCTTCTTAACATGTTGAAATAATTATAATAATAATAATGATAATTATAATAATAATAATAATAATAATAATAATAATAATAATAATAATAATAATAATAATAATAATAATAATAAAATTAATAAAAATAATAAAAATAATAACAATAATAATAATAATAATAATAATAATAATAATAATAATAATAATAATAATAATAATAATAATAATAATAATAATAATAATAATAATAATAATAATAATAATAATAATAATAATAATAATAATAATAATAACAATTGTAATAACAATAATAATAATAATACATTTTCATTTATAGAAACGAATTGAAAGTTTCACACATATTTCTGGCAGGAAAATGGGATGTACGTCACTTGCAATGTTTCATCTATCAATCAATCACGTAATGATAATTTAAATAACTCGTCTTTGTAGATCATCTTACTCCTCCTTACTATCCTTACTATCTCCCTTTTCCTCACCGCCCTCCCACTGGCCCTGTACAACTTAACAGCCCCCCCCCCCCCCCCCCACCATCTTCATATTTCACCCACTCATTGTCTCGTCTAGCCACGTTGCAAAAATATGAGACGTTAGCCCATATATCAATCAATCAATAGCTTTTATTTCACTTTCCTTTCCCCCCAAGGCCTTAAAATGTTCAGACTTCAGACTTCAGGCTCTTAAAATGTAAGCTGCAAGTTTCTGTTGCTAACAATGTGGTACATGTACAACAGTAGGCCTACTTGTGTGCAACTGAGGAAATAGATAATGAACGCGTACTTCAGAAAGGTTTGAACATTTGGTGTTTGACGACTTACTCGACAACTAGACCGTATTATGACGTCGGGGGATGGTTCAAGTTGAAGTACTAATATTGAAATGAGTTAATAGGAGGAAAGGGAAAGGGGAACCTCATTTTCTTGCCCCTTACTATCGGCAGATGTAGGCCAAATCCAAGGAGGTTATATAAAGCACTGGAGGGGCGGTGGCCTATGTTTACGGGCTGTTGCAGTGAAGCCGGTTTTGCGGCGCGCGGCCGAGCGGCGGCCATATTGAGACTGGAAGGATTTCAATGCATGCATCTTTCCCCGCCCCCTCGGCGGCCCCCCGCACGTGACTTTTTCCACGATGTGTCGCTACAGTTTTCGGCGCCCGGCCTTTGGCTACTCGTGGGTATTTTTTTCGACTTTCCACCCCCACCCCTTCACCCCCTCACGACTTGTTTATCTCGTCAAGTGTGCGATTTCGGCGCTCTCGTTTTGCGGTAAAAATTGTAAAAAATTCAAATGTTTTTTTGGGAATTTTTCGGATGCTTTTGATCGCAAGTCAATTGATTGGCGCATCTTTTTGTAAGAATTTTATGAATTTTAATGGTCCCTTTTAAAAGTTACGGGCACTTAAACTCGAAACATTTGCGAAATTTGGATTTGACGGATCTGGTACGTTTTTAACGCGTCACATTCAAACGGCTCTGCCCGTCGAACCAAACGAGATATAACGTTCGTTTTTGTTTCGTTACCGACGCTTACTATCTGGGTAACTGGAATTTGGAAATTTTTTGGATTCGTCCCAGAACTTTCGTCAATCAAATTGTGTACATTTGGTAAAGTGCGTTTTTAAAAAGCGCGTGTAACACTTTGTTTCCACATTTTTTGTTTGAAAATTTTCTCGACTTTTTCATTTTGATAAATAACCACTAATCTTGATTATTAACGAAGCGATTTTTAAATTTCGTCCCGGATGCTTAGTTATGGGCACTTTTCCATTAATTCTACACGGTTTCAGTTTTGATTTTTTTGCGTCAAGTTGGTACTTTCGAAATGGTTTTTTTTTCTTTAGGCCGATGCTGAACCCTTGCCCGTACAGGGGCATGAAAAAACATTTTCGAAAAGTCACCTCTTTACCGAATGACAGATGTTCCCGCAACGCACTTTTCACGGCGTTAAGAAAACACGCATACAAAAGTTTTGTTTTTGTATATTAAAAGGGATTTTAATATACCATCCAACATACATTTGTAATTAGTATTATTAAATGCACATTTGTCTATCCGAAAACGTTACGTTAAAAAATTAGACTTTACGGGTGTCCGAGTTACGGTGCTTTAACGGATTTCACGCGTAGCCGTTTTTTGTCGGAATTTGTCTTTGGGAATTTTTTAAAGTCTTAAAAAAGCATGTCAAAAGCATGTCAAAAATAGTCTCGGACACGGTAAAACGGAAAACGATAATTAGAAAAAATTCCAACATGCTTTTTTAAGACTTTGAAAAATTCCCAAAGACAAATTCCGACAAAAAACGGCTACGCGTGAAATCCGTTAAAGCACCGTAACTCGGACACCCGTAAAGTCTAATTTTTTAACGTAACGTTTTCAGATAGACAAATGTGCATTTAATAATACTAATAACAAATGTATGTTGGATGGTATATTAAAATCCCTTTTAATATACAAAAACGAAACTTTTGTATGCGTGTTTTCTTAACGCCGTGAAAAGTGCGTTGCGGGAACATCTGTCATTCGGTAAAGGGGTGACTTTTCGAAAATGTTGTTTCATGCCCCTGTACGGGCAAGGGTTCAGCATCGGCCTAAAGAAAAAAAAACCATTTCGAAAGTACCAACTTGACGCAAAAAAATCAAAACTGAAACCGTGTAGAATTAATGGAAAAGTGCCCATAACTAAGCATCCGGGACGAAATTAAAAAATCGCTTCGTTAATAATCAAGATTAGTGGTTATTTATCAAAATGAAAAAGTCGAGAAAATTTTCAAACAAAAAATGTGGAAAAAAAGTGTTACACGCGCTTTATAAAAACGCACTTTACCAAATGTACACAATTTGATTGACGAAAGTTCTGGGACGAATCCAAAAAATTTCCAAATTCCAGTTACCCAGATGGTAAGCGTCGGTAACGAAACAAAAACGAACGTTATATCTCGTTTGGTTCGACGGGCAGAGCCGTTTGAATGTGACGCGTTAAAAACGTACCAGATCCGTCAAATCCAAATTTCGCAAACTTTTCGAGTTTAAGTGCCCGTAACTTTTAAAAGGGACCATTAAAATTCATACAATTCTTACAAAAAGATGCGCCAATCAATTGACTTGCGATCAAAAGCATCCGAAAAATTCCCAAAAAAACATTTGAATTTTGTACAATTTTTATCGCAAAACGAGAGCGCCGAAATCGCACACTTGACGAGATAAAACACGTCGTGAGGGGGTGAAGGGGTGGGGGTGGAAAGTCGAAAAAAATACCCACGAGTAGCCAAAGGCCGGGCGCCGAAAACTGTAGCGACACATCTTGGAAAAAGTCACGTGCGGGGGGCCGCCGAGGGGGCGGGGAAAGATGCATGCATTGAAATCCTTCCAGTCTCAATATGGCCGCCGCTCGGCCGCGCGCCGCAAAACTGGCTTCACTGCAACAGAGGCCACCGCCCCTCCAGTGCTTTATATAACCTCCTTGGCCAAATCCTACCCCGGGCCCAGACGGGCGTTATTCAGAGCGCTCAATAACCCGGGAACAAGATTCACGTTCCCGTTCTAGTTCCCGGGCATTGTTAAATCGTAGCAAACTTTCCCGTTCCCGAAGCTTCTTCCCGGGCTATTGTGCACCGAGCTCCACTGACCATAGTTTCGAGATAAATGCAAAAAACTGTCCAAGACTTGCATCCTTTCTTCACACTGGAACTTTCACTCAAATTTGTATTATAGGAAAGAGCTATCAGTTCCAAAATGGGGGTATGTTTATATGAAATAAAATCGAACTCAATTTTTGTCAAACTGTGACTTACGCCCTTTCTGATTTACACAATTCAATTTATGTTCAATTTTTTAAATGGTTTAAAAATAGAAAACAAAAATTTAAATTTTATAATGAATTACAATCGCGGAAATTACAAGCACAATGGCTCTCCTTGCGCTTCTCTTATCGGTGGTACGGTAGGGCCGTAGTTGACACGCCATAAAAGCGACCACCCAAAAAGAATTGAGAAACGTTCCTGCTTCAAATAACGCAACAAGAAATGTTGTCAGGAAGTTTAGTTTATCTGGGCTATAGGAGGATACAAAGCCGATTTAGCGAGGCGCTCCATTTCACGGTGTGCTCTACTCGGTTGCCCTTCAATATCACGGAGCATCACGCGTGAGTACACGGTCTAATATGCCTACTAATTGGGGGCTATTATAATGTATTTTATTGATTTGTGGGGTTGGAAGTATGTATGTAGATCTGTCAGGAAACAAGAGGGTGCGAGAGGTTAAAAGCGTAGTCGACAATAGGGTCAGAGACTAAACGAAGGGTGGATAAGAAAGAGCGGCCGTGGAGCGGAAAATATGAGAAAGTTTCCGTCACCTCCTGTAAAAAAGCGTTCTAATGTCGTCTCGCCCCCCCCCCTCCCCCTCCCCCTCCCGCCGCCGATCTCGTCCTTTTAAAAACCCCGTCTCAATGAGTGAACGAGGAAGGAGTGGATGGCTGAAATATTATTCGCTTCTATCACTTGAGCCAGTTGAAAGCAGGCGCAGGTTGGAGTGGATAGAAAGCTCATTTAGAAGTTGCAGTTTTGCCTGAGGCGCGCCAAGTGGCGGGAGAACGAAGCTGTGAGGAACAGCCCCGGGTCCAGATGACAAAGAGACGACGGATTCCTTGCGATGATAAAGAGGAAGACATTTTCAACCCGCAGCAGCTGATAACTGACTGAGGAGTTCACCCCTCCCCTCAAACCCCTCATTTTACTCGTTTATGGGGAATCAAAGAGATCGATCAGACGCGAAGAAAAATGGCAACGCTATTTTTAAGATAAATCTTGTAGGCCATGCATAATAAACTTTCGTAAAGGTATTTCTTAAAGACTTCGAAGTCAAGTTTTTTTATGTGACGTATTTCAATAAAACTTCTAATTGAAAGAAATTCGATTAAGAAGAGTATTAGCTGGGGAAGGGTCATTCAGTAAAGTCACAGTTTTATCTCGTGAAGCTAGAAATGTTAATGATATACTAATGAACGTAATTCAAAGGTAAAAAAGTAATACTTTTGATGCAAAGTTGGACAAGATTTCGGGTTATCCGTGTAACACGTCAAGGTTTCCTTGCGCCCCGTTCCGGTCTTGTGCTAATTAGGTGTTTATTATTTATTTATTATTATTTCAATAATATATAAACTCATTAGGGATATCAACAAAGAGCATATAGCCCTCAAACACATAAATGTTCGTGATATCCCGAAAAAATAATAACACTAAATCAAACATTCATTATATACTTATCAAAGAATTATAAATACAAATTATCATTGAAGAACATGTCAAATACATTCATACAGACAGACATATCCTAAAACACAGTAATTTACAATGAAACAATTAAAATGTACAATATACTATAACACCTTTAAAATAAAAAATAATTAAATATTAATATCATATCAACAACACATAATAATATCATCAAAATAATTGAGAAATAAACTAAAAACATACCATAAACACATAGAATGTACAACAGCTTTGCTAATTATACAAGACTGCGTTAAGGTAGCCTTTTTTGCTGAGTCTGTCTAAAAAGAATAAATAATTTTGCCAAACCTATGTAGTTGGTACTGTAACTCAATCTTTAGAAAATGCTCTGGTTGTGCCAACATGACAAGCCTCACTGATTCACGTTACATGCGATACGAAGACCGGGGGAAAATGTTACATATAATAAATAGCAATAGATTTAAAATATCTTTAAATCAGTTATAAATATTCCAGTTATTAGTTCATTCAGTTATTATTTTCAGTTATATATACAATACATATATATTTTATTTCGTAGAATTTGTTGGTTACGAAAAGCTATCGTACCCAGGTTTTTTATTTCTTTTTGTATGGCTTGAAGAGGACGACTCTACAGTCGTCGAAACGTTGACTATTTTTTTTATATAAATAAACGTTGGATTGGTTTCACCGCAAAAATATACATTTTGCAACCAACAAAATCTAAAAAATCATATATAAGTATAAATATATTTGACACATATATATATATGTGTGCCAATAGTGATTATATGTCAATTGTGATTTATTAATTATATATGTGTGTGTGTGTCAATAGTGAATATATGTCAATTGTGATTCCTGACCACGAAAGTTTTAGTGTTTTAATATTATATATATGTAATATGTTATAATACAAAATCTTTATAAAAATACTTGGCCTTTTAGATCGGCAGAAAAATGCCTGAAAGATACCAGCGAAGCACACTCAAACAAAATATACTAAACAAGAAACGTAAAAGAACAGGTTAAATGTTTTTAAAACAACTAGTCGGACTGTGCACTGTTCATTGTCGAGATTAAAATGAACGGAATATTTGGAGTACTGATCAGCACTCTTTCACTGGCTAATCACCAACTTGTGGTAGTTACCGATAGCCAGTACAAGAAGGCTGATGGTGATCAGCACTCTTCCACTGGCTATCACCAACTTGTGGTAGTTACCGATAGCCAGTACAAGAAGGCTGATGGTGATCAGCACTCTTCCACTGGCTATCACCAACTTGTGGTAGTTACCGATAGCCAGTACAAGAAGGCTGATGGTGATCAGCACTCTTCCACTGGCTATCACCAACTTGTGGTAGTTACCGATAGCCAGTACAAGAAGGCTGATGGTGATCAGCACTCTTCCACTGGCTATCACCAACTTGTGGTAGTTACCGATAGCCAGTACAAGAAGGCTGATGGTGATCAGCACTCTTCCACTGGCTATCACCAACTTGTGGTAATTACCGATAGCCAGTACAAGAAGGCTGATGGAGATCAGCACTCTTCCACTGGCTATCACCAACTTGTGGTAGTTACCGATAGCCAGTACAAGAAGGCTGATGGTGATCAGTACTCTTCCACTGGCTATCACCAACTTGTGGTAGTTACCGATAGCCAGTACAAGAAGGCTGATGGTGATCAGCACTCTTCCACTGGCTATCACTAACTTGTGGTAATTACCGATAGCCAGTACAAGAAGGCTGATGGTGATCAGTACTCTTCCACTGGCTATCACCAACTTGTGGTAGTTACCGATAGCCAGTACAAGAAGGCTGATGGTGATCAGCACTCTTCCACTGGCTACCACCAACTTGTGGTAATCACTTGGGGTGATCAGCACTCTTCCACTGGCTATCACCAACTTGTGGTAGTTACCGATAGCCAGTACAAGAAGGCTGATGGTGATCAGTACTCTTCCACTGGCTATCACCAACTTGTGGTAGTTACCGATAGCCAGTACAAGAAGGCTGATGGTGATCAGCACTCTTCCACTGGCTATCACCAACTTGTGGTAGTTACCGATAGCCAGTACAAGAAGGCTGATGGTGATCAGCACTCTTCCACTGGCTATCACCAACTTATGGTAGCTACCGATAGCCAGTACAAGAAGGCTGATGGTGATCAGCACTCTTCCACTGGCTATCACCAACTTGTGGTAGTTACCGATAGCCAGTACAAGAAGGCTGATGGTGATCAGCACTCTTCCACTGGCTATCACCAACTTGTGGTAATTACCGATAGCCAGTACAAGAAGGCTGATGGAGATCAGCACTCTTCCACTGGCTATCACCAACTTGTGGTAGTTACCGATAGCCAGTACAAGAAGGCTGATGGTGATCAGTACTCTTCCACTGGCTATCACCAACTTGTGGTAGTTACCGATAGCCAGTACAAGAAGGCTGATGGTGATCAGCACTCTTCCACTGGCTATCACTAACTTGTGGTAATTACCGATAGCCAGTACAAGAAGGCTGATGGTGATCAGTACTCTTCCACTGGCTATCACCAACTTGTGGTAGTTACCGATAGCCAGTACAAGAAGGCTGATGGTGATCAGCACTCTTCCACTGGCTACCACCAACTTGTGGTAATCACTTGGGGTGATCAGCACTCTTCCACTGGCTATCACCAACTTGTGGTAGTTACCGATAGCCAGTACAAGAAGGCTGATGGTGATCAGTACTCTTCCACTGGCTATCACCAACTTGTGGTAGTTACCGATAGCCAGTACAAGAAGGCTGATGGTGATCAGCACTCTTCCACTGGCTATCACCAACTTGTGGTAGTTACCGATAGCCAGTACAAGAAGGCTGATGGTGATCAGCACTCTTCCACTGGCTATCACCAACTTATGGTAGCTACCGATAGCCAGTACAAGAAGGCTGATGGTGATCAGCACTCTTCCACTGGCTATCACCAACTTGTGGTAGTTACCGATAGCCAGTACAAGAAGGCTGATGGTGATCAGCACTCTTCCACTGGCTATCACCAACTTGTGGTAATTACCGATAGCCAGTACAAGAAGGCTGATGGAGATCAGCACTCTTCCACTGGCTATCACCAACTTGTGGTAGTTACCGATAGCCAGTACAAGAAGGCTGATGGTGATCAGTACTCTTCCACTGGCTATCACCAACTTGTGGTAGTTACCGATAGCCAGTACAAGAAGGCTGATGGTGATCAGCACTCTTCCACTGGCTATCACTAACTTGTGGTAATTACCGATAGCCAGTACAAGAAGGCTGATGGTGATCAGTACTCTTCCACTGGCTATCACCAACTTGTGGTAGTTACCGATAGCCAGTACAAGAAGGCTGATGGTGATCAGCACTCTTCCACTGGCTACCACCAACTTGTGGTAATCACTTGGGGTGATCAGCACTCTTCCACTGGCTATCACCAACTTGTGGTAGTTACCGATAGCCAGTACAAGAAGGCTGATGGTGATCAGTACTCTTCCACTGGCTATCACCAACTTGTGGTAGTTACCGATAGCCAGTACAAGAAGGCTGACGGTGATCAGCACTCTTCCACTGGCTATCACCAACTTGTGGTATAGTTACCGATAGCCAGTACAAGAAGGCTGATGGTGATCAGCACTCTTCCACTGGCTATCACCAACTTGTGGTAGCTACCGATAGCCAGTACAAGAAGGCTGATGGTGATCAGTACTCTTCCACTGGCTATCACCAACTTGTGGTAGTTACCGATAGCCAGTACAAGAAGGCTGATGGTGATCAGTACTTGTTGGAGAAAGTGCGCTATATCACTCTTCAAGTGGTTTGGAATAATCCAAGTGGCTTTGCCTTCAAGTATTTGCAAAGCACTTGGACAACAATGATTCTATTTAGTTTGTTGATTTTGCTTGTCCCTAGCAACTGCATAGTTACCATTACACAAGATGTAGAGATTGTTCTCATGAAGTTAATTGTTTAATAAAATAACTTTACATGTTATTTAAAAGCAGTTTTTGCAGTTTATTTCATCAGGTTATGGGCCCAGTACGGTTACAGTGCGCATAATACTAGTATCTGGTTATAAGAACTAGGAGGCTCTTGTGGTGAGTACTAATACAAGTTTTTTAATTTCCTGTAAGTAGGCCTAGACCTACTAGGCTTTAGTAGAGATGGCTAAAGCAGGTGATCAGGTGATCACAAAGTTGAACAGTTCTAATTATCAACTTTGGAAATTAAAATTAAAAGTAGTGCTCATGAGGGATGGCTTATGGGAAGTAGTGAGTCAGCCCAAGCCTGAGCCTGAACCCAATGACTGGGATAAACGCGAGTGCAAGGCCATTGCAGCCATATGTCTCACTGTGGAGGATGACCAATTGTTACACCTCGCACAGCTTGAGACGGCACGGAGCATGTGGATAACACTCATTGGCGGCGCTACGGGGGTGCATGGGGGGGCAATTGCCCCCCCAAAAAATGGCCTGCCCCCCCGCTTGCCCCCCCAGTCGTAGTGAACTGTTCTGAATTAATGTGCATTTCATAATAAATTAATAAAAAGTAAGTAATGGCGGATGAAACGAAAGACGTGAGCAAACAGGAACAGTTATCTATAGTCGTAAGATATTATAAAGAAGGTTCATTACACGAAAGATTTTTTGGGCTATCAGATCACCCATGTGAATCGCTTGACGCTAAATCACTCTGTGCATACATTTTTACTATTCTAGCGAAATGTAATATTGACAAACATACGTGTATTGGCGCCAGTGTTATAAGTGGCTCTGCTAAAGGTGTTCCAAGAAATATTTGCACAAGAAGTTCCGCAAGCCGTGTATGTTCATTGTTTTAATCATAGGCTAAACTTTTTCATTGTGGTTGTTTGCAAAGGAAACGATTCGGTTTCCCGATTTATAGCGCAATTGCCAAGACGCTACGTTTTCGTATCTCGGTCAACAGTTCACCCTGTATTGGTTGCATTGCAAAGGAGGTGGACAGTCGAGTGGTTGAATTGAAGCACCTATCAGAAATACGTGGGGCGTTGTAGCTGCGTGTGATGCAGTCAAATCATCGTTTTCTGTGCTGATTTTACTTCTCCATCGTATTTCAGTAGAATCAAGCACAATGAAAGGTAATGAAGCGCGGGGTATTTTGGAGCCAATTGACTTTGAATTTCTTTTCTGCTTGCACTTGTTCAGTGACGTTCTTCGAGACCTAAAATTAGTTGCACATGCTTGTGTTCTTGTCGATTCATTGGTGGACACATTCGAACAAATGAGATCGGAACCTGGGAAGTTCGATGCATTGATGACAAACGTATAACTAATTGCCGAGGAAAACTCCATTGAACTCTCTAAGAATCGCAACTCTCGAATGGGCAAGCTTCCCAAAAGATTTGCCAGCTTCGCCACCGAACTGCAAACTAGTGAAAGTGAGATACGTCGTAGTGATGACGACTTCATGATTAAATTAATATTTAATCCTGTTCTCGATCATATGATCACCGAGTTAAAAAGGAGGTTCACTAACAACAGTGATGTGTTGAACGGGATAAGTGCAATGAAGCCTAAAAGTGACAATTTCCTAAAATTCAATAAGTTAAAACCATTAGCCGAACATTACCAAAGTGATATGGAGAGAATTGAGGCTGAAGTAAAATTATTCCCGCTTGTGTTAAAAATAATAGAAAAAGAGACCAATGCCAAAGTTGATTCGACAATCAAATTAGCAACTGTGATAAACAAATACAAAATGTCATTCAACGAACTTCACAAACTGGTGGTGATAGCAATTACCATTCCGCCTTCCAGCGCAGGGTGTGAGAGATCTTTTTCAAGTTTGCGCCAAATAAAATCGTATCTACGATACAATATGGGCAACACTCGTCTCGCTAATTTGGCTGTTGTAGGTAATTAAAATCACTCGCAAAATGTTTGGATTTAAATCAAGTAGTGGATCGATTTGCAGTTTCTCACAACAACAGACGAATACAGCTAGTGTAGGACTCCTTCATCAATCAATACATCAATCAGCTCGTCTGCGTTTCATCTGGGATTTTTGGAGAGTGCATAATCAATTATTTAATGTGGTTTCTAATTTTTAATTTAATTTTTTTTTTTTTATTTGTAATTTAATTTGTCCCCCTGTCACAAGTCCCAGTGTTTATACGATCTTTGGGGGGAGGGGGGGGGGGGGGGTGGCAACGGATAAGAAGATCAGGGGATTAAATTTGTATTGCCCCCTCAACATATTGCGTTGCCCCTGCTCTGCCCCCCCATTGATTTTTTTCTGGCGCCGCCACTGATAACACTGCAAAGGTTGCATGAGCGCTCTACTATCGGGAGCCGGCTGTACCTCATGCGGAAGCTGTACGGCATGAGGTTCACCCAAGGCACCATGCAGGCACACCTCAATTCTATGTTGGAGGTTGTGGGGCAACTGCGTGGTATGGGGAAGAAGGTCGAGGATGATGACCTGGTAGCCGTTATGTTGTGTAGTTTGCCAGAATCCTATTCCACGCTAGTCACAGCGTTGGAAGGGAGAGACGAGAGAGATTTAAATATCGAATACGTCTCCGGTAAGTTGGTCGACGAGTATCAACGTCGTATCGAGTCGACGCGGGACCAGCGCGACAACGAGGTAGCACTCCAGACAACTTCTTACGCGCAGAAAGAGGGGAGTTCATCCGGCAAGTCAGGTAGGCCTAAGCCTAAGGAGGAACGCCAGTGTTTCTTTTGTAAAAAGAAAGGTCATCTGAAGGCTGACTGTTATAAATATAAAACCCACATAAGCAAAACTAAGGAGAAGGCTAACTGCACGGTGGGCAGCCAGGATGTTGGCAGCAGCGCTGCACCGCAGCACTCCTTTGCCGTATCTAAAACTGCACACAGGCATCAAGGTAAGGGTTACTACTGGTATGTTGACTCTGGAGCTACGAGCCACATGACAAGCAACAAACAGTTTTTCACAGCGTTGCAAGATGTAAAGACCCAGGTTTACCTAGCAGACAACTCTACGATCTCTGCAGAAGGCATCGGTAGCGGTTGGTTAACGTGCAACTTGCCAAACGGTAAGGTGGAACAAATATACCTTAAGGATGTGCTGTACGTTCCGGAACTTGATGGCGGGCTGTTATCGGTTCAATGTGCAACTCGTAGTGGGTACAAGGTGACGTTCGAGGGCGCCACGTGTAAGATAATCTACAAGACGGCCGCAATAGCAATAGCTGAACTGGACGGGACACTATTTAGGCTGAAGTGCAAGACAGGTAACGAAGCAGCGTTGAGTGCACGCAGTGAAGAGTGCATGCACCGATGGCACCGTCGCTTGGGTCATCGGGACCCAGCTGCGATTAAGAAGCTGTTGACAGAGGGACTAGCTCTAGGCATCCACATTGGTAAATGTGATGCACAGGTGGACTGTGACTGCTGCATTAAGGGGAAGTTAGCTGAACTGCCATTCCCAACTAGTGAAACTAGAGCCACCAGGCCAAGTGAATTAGTGCATAGCGACGTCTGTGGACCAATGCCTACCACAACGCCGAGCGGTAATCGGTACATGATTACTTTTGTTGACGATTACTCACGTTTCACGTTCGTTCGTCTGCTGAAGTCCAAGGATGAAGCAGCAGATGTTGTAAAAGAGTACGTTGCTATGGTTCGAACTAAGTACGGACACAGGCCCACTATCTTTCGTACTGATAATGGAAAAGAGTACGTCAACAAGGATCTAAAGAATTTCTTTAAAAATGAGGGAATTCAGCACCAGTTTACGGTGCCGTACACACCTCAGCAAAATGGTGTGGCAGAAAGAAAGAATCGCTCTTTAGTTGAGATGGCAAAATGCATGTTATTGGATGCTGGACTTGCTGAGAGATTTTGGGGAGAAGCAGTGTGCGCTGCGGCGTACCTTCAAAATCGTCTACCGAGCCGAAGTGTAGACAAGACACCAAGCGAACTTTGGGATGGTATAAAGCCCGACATAAGTCACATCAGAGTTTTTGGGTCCAAAGTATATTCGCTTGTCCCAAAACAAAAACGCAAGAAATGGGATGACAAGGCCATCCTGGGCGTGCTCATTGGTTATGACACTGCCACTAAAGGTTATCGCCTGTTGGATCCAAACACCAACAAGATTTGGATAAGTCGTTCAGTACGCATCATCGAGAAGGACGACCCACACATTATTAAGGAAGATTGTGAAATCAGTTTTCAGCCAGAAGGGGTAGCGGATGAAAACTTCGTCAGCGTTCATGAAGACACGGAGGTGGACTCAGAGGAGGTCACTGAGTTGACTCGGCAAGAGCCTACAGCAACAGAAGTAACTGCCGGCGATCAGCAGGTTGTTCCTCCACGACCACGTCGATCACAGAGACAGAACAAAGGGATTCCACCAAGGAAGCTTTCCTACAAGGTCAAAGTGGAACATGTTCGTGAGCCTTCCTCGTGGAAACAAGTAATGGAGTTACCTGAACGTGAAAAGAAGATCTGGGTGTCGGCAGCTGAGGAGGAGATGTCATCTCTTATGGAACGTGGAGTGTGGCAGCTAGCTAAACTCCCTCCAGGACGCTCAGCCATATCATCGAAATGGGTATTCAAGGCAAAACTGGATGCGAAGGGTGAAGTACACACTTACAAAGCGCGGCTAGTGGCGAGAGGATTCTCACAGCGCTATGGGGAGGACTACGACGAGACATTCGCGCCGGTAGTCAAGCATGAGACAGTACGTGTGCTATTGAGTGTGGCGGCCATTCGCCAACTTCATGTACGGCACCTTGATGTCAAATCAGCCTATCTAAATGGAGACCTAGAGGAGGAGCTGTATATGGAACAGCCCCCTGGTTTCGTGGAACCTGGTCTTGAGCATATGGTGTTGCGCTTAAAGCACAGCATTTATGGGCTAAAACAATCTGCTCGTGCATGGAACAGGAAGGCCACCGAAGCGTTGGCCAGCCAGGGTTTCGTGTCCGGAAAAGCAGATCCATGTTTGTTTATGAAAAAGGAAGCTTCTGGTAGCACTACATACGTGCTAATATATGTAGATGATCTGCTGGTTGCAGGAGAATCTGCAGGTGTCGTGCTGGGCATTTGCACGCAACTAAACGAGCACTTTACGACCAAGGACTTGGGTGAAGTAGCTCACTATTTGGGGA
>OX246739.1:55357937-55480802 GCA_945910005.1 Isoperla grammatica | reverse complement strand
TTAACATATATATATATATCAATTGGCAATAACGGTCAGAATACATATAAGTTATGTTATTGCTTGTTAAATATATTAAATAAATATATTTGCCTACCCACTCAGGAACAAGAACTGATTTTCAGTGGGCGACATTTATACCATTTATTATGTGCTTCGTTACTATGACGGCTCCAAAGAGGTATATACAATTATCTTACAAATAGAAAAATAGATTATCGTAAATATCTCATTTTAAATTCCCCAGCCCGAACCAGGAATCGAACCCTGGAACTTCTGTATTGACGCAGGAATGAATCCAATATACCAGCGAGATCGTTATACTTTGATTTGTTCACAGAATTATGAATGTTAATGACACTAATCGACGACGATGATTGCATGATATATATACATATATATAATATATAATATATATATGTAATATATATATATGTGTGTGTGTGTGTGTGTGTGTGTGTGTGTGTGTGTGTGTGTGTGTGTGTGTGTGTGTGTGTGTGTGTGTGTGTGTGTGTGTGTGTGTGTGTGTGTGTGTGTGTGTGTGTGTGTGTGTGTGTGTGTGTGTGTGTGTGTGTGTGTGTGTGTGTGTGTGTGTGTGTGTGTGTGTGTGTGTGTGTGTGTGTGTGTGTGTGTGTGTGTGTGTGTGTGTGTGTGTGTGTGTGTGTGTGTGTGTGTGTGTGTGTGTGTGTGTGTGTGTGTGTGTGTGTGTGTGTGTGTGTGTGTGTGTGTGTGTGTGTGTGTGTGTGTGTGTGTGTGTGTGTGTGTGTGTGTGTGTGTGTGTGTGTGTGTGTGTGTGTGTGTGTGTGTGTGTGTGTGTGTGTGTGTGTGTGTGTGTGTGTGTGTGTGTGTGTGTGTGTGTGTGTGTGTAATATATATATGTGTATGTTTATATATATATATATTTGATTTCTCAGATTTTGTTGGTTGCAATATGTAAAGTAAGGATACATTTTTCGGTTAAACCAATCCAAAATTTATTTATAATGATAATTCAACGTTTCAACGACTTAAGCGTCGTCTTTTTCAAGACATACAAACATACAAAAACAAATAAATAAAAAACCACAACAACCAAAAAACACTTGCATATAAGCACGAAAACACTGCCACAGCGATACATCACTGGGTAGCTCTAGCAAGCTCTTTGAATTTGCTTCTGGTTATGGGTTCCAGCCATCAATCAGCCTGTTGCTGACCATTCTCAGAGACATTCCAGCAGTGTCTCAGGGGGGACCCATAACCAGAAGCAAATTCAAAGAGCTTGCTAGAGCTTCCCAGTGATGTATCGCTGTGGCAGTGTTTTCGTTTTTATATGCAAGTGTTTTTTGGTTGTTGTGGTTTTTTATTTATTTGTTTTTGTATGTTTGTATGTCTTGAAAAAGACGACGCTAAAGTCGTTGAAACGTTGAATTATCATTATAAATAAATTTTGGATTGGTTTAACCGAAAAATGTATCCTTACTTTATATATATCGCTACGCATTAAAAAATATGTGTGGCTGGTCAACTCAAGTGTAACCCAAGCGTTGCAGTGTTGTTCCACCGCCACAATCTATCTTAATGCACTACATCCAGTCATAGAATTACCGGTCCCGGTGGTCTAGGGGTTATGGCGCCCACCCGGCAAGTGGGAGACCTGGGTTCGATTCCCAGTCGGGGTTGGTTTTTTAATTTCTGGATTTCACATAACAACCACGTCAAGAGTGTTCTTGAAAAATGTTCATATAGATATATATATATATATGTGTCAATAAAATTAAAATAATTGCGGGCTATTCCGCCACGTCCTATAATAACCCGCAATTATTTTAATTTTACTGACATAAATCCTGGCCACGAAACCTTTAGTGTTTTAATATATATATATAAAAAGTAAAAAAACACTTTTCGGTAAAACCAATCCAAAGTTTATTTAAAATAATAAGTCAACGTTTCGACGACTGTAGCGTCGTCCTTTTCAAGACATACAAAAACAAATAAATACCACAACAACCAAAAAACACTCGCATATAAAATCAAAAACACTGCCACAGCGATACATCACTGGGTAGCTCCAAGGTCCACTAGATCGTTTGTAGCGCGCGCGCAGCGCACGCACTCCGCTAGGAGTAAATCCAGTAGACCTTGGGTAGCTCTAGCAAGCTCTTTGTTTTTACAAAAATAAAATAAAATAAAGACAAAGAGCTTGCTAAAGCTACCAAGTGATGTATCGCTGTCGTAGTGTTTTTGATTTTATATGCAAGTGTTTTTTGGTTGTTGTGGTTTTTTATTTGTTTTTGTATGTCTTGGTAAGGACGACGCTATAGTCGTCGAAACGTTGACTTATTATTTTAAATAAACTTTGGATTAGTTGTACCGAAAAATGTTTTCTTACTTTACATTCTGCAACCAACAAAATCTAAGAAATCATATATATATATGTTTGCAAAATTAAAAATTTTAGTGTTCCAAACATTAACCTGGGCCACAAAAGCCTTCGTATTTCAATATATATATAAACAGTGTCAAGGTCACTTACTTGAAATTCCGACGTATAGTTCCTAAATTCTTCTCCTTCCTCAGACCGAGGACAACCACTGCGTCGTGGACCTTGTGCCCCTAGTGGTGGGTATAGTTGACGCTCGTTAGCATCTGCGGCCCCCCCTGTTGTTGATGGAGTGTTGCGTACCGCAGCGCTTCCTGGTAGCCATTTCGTCACTCAATACCAGGTCCCATACTGGGGGTCAGGTACTCGCGATCGCAAAACTGCTCTGACTGTCTGCGGAATTTCGCGCAAACTACAGGGTACTAAATACTAGTCATGTTCTAGCTGTTATACCATTGAGTTTGTTAGTCCCTACACTAACACACTCAATGGCTATACTATTCATTTGGAAGAAAAACTTATAGGAATGGTGGATATATGGCCTCTCTTTAATCCTATATGTATATGATTTCGAAGATTTTGTTGGTTGCAAAATGTATAGTACGAAAACATTTGTAACGGTAAGCCCAATCCAACGTTTATTTTCACAAACTAAATGTCAACGCTTCGACGACGTGTCGAGCCATCCTGTTCAAGACATAAGGCCTACAAAAACAAATAAAAAACCACAACAACCAAAAACACTATAGCCTATACATACAAAATCAAAATCACTGCCACAGCGAAACATCAATGGGTAGCTTTAGCAAGCTGTTTGGATTTACTCCTATGGGTCCCCCTTGAGATACTGCAGCCACTCTTTGTCTTCTTTGACAAAGGTCAGCAACAGGCTGATTGTTGGCTGGAAACACCTGCTCGACTTTTAGGGTCGCCACAATCGGTTTCCAAGCCGAAGGTAGTCTTTGAGCGTCATCTCGCATATTCAGGTTATGAGGCCGCTTCTCAATCACTATTGCTTCTCGGATTAACCTAGGTCGAAGATTGTCCACCGAAGCAAGGATCCTTACCCTGGTAAAGTTGATGTTTAGTTCTTCCTTTATTGCATGTTGCGCTAGAGATGACGTTGACTGGCCTTGGTCCACAGCAAGTCGGTGTTCTTGAACTAGCCAAGATAATCTTCTACTGGTTTGACCAATGTAACTGTGTTGACAAACATAACATGATATTGTAGTGTGGAAATGGAAGTTTATTCATTTTCACACTGGATTCCTTCACTGTCGTGTTTTATTCTACTTGATTGTGACATGGGTAAACAACACTCTGTTTTGATCACAATCAGGTAGGTGCTGAGCTGGCTATTATGTAATCATCAATCTAGGGCAACAATACTAACATTAGAATACTGACACAGCATAATGGTCATACAAGTAATTTGGTAACTTTGCTGTGTCAGGGGTTTTGGGAGGGCCAGTTGGATTGTTGTTAGGAGTTTGGTCTGAGCCCCACTCTTGCATTTTGGCTTGAGTGGGGGGTCGAACCATGTAGGTTGATGAATGATTATAGTCATGAGCAGCTAGCACAAGCCAAAGAAGGGGTAAAGGGGGGGAAGGTGACGTGATACGGTCGAGGTGGATTAAAAGTGGTGAGGCTCGGGAGTCTCGGGGGGGAACGGTCGGAGGAGCCGTTGAAGATGGTCGTAATGTACGCGCATGAAGATGGAACGGGCCGAGAGGGACCGGCGGTGCCATGGGGCACAAGGACTATCCCCGAGGAACGAACCAAGGAGTCACGAGGGACGAACGGACGGGGCGAAAGCCAACCAAGGTAGTGTGACTCCTTAGAAGTAGATAAGAGGGAGATAGATAAAGTTCGGTACGCCACGTCTTTGCCACGGTAGGATGAATGTCTATTGTCTATTGTGTAACATAAAAAATGTACGGTTCCTCAGTGCTTGAACCCAGGACTGTTGATTTAAGTACCTAGTCTCCCGGCCTTCCACAGACATAGCAACGATTCCAAATGTACGAGTTCACGTATGTCAAGAGAGGGTTACGTCCCCAGTGAAACCTTGTGACAGCCGACCTGAACATGGGTTCGAGTCCCGTACCAGGGTGGTAGGGACAGGGGTGGGTCGGCGCGTGAATTCGGTACATAACAAAGTTGGTGGAGGCGCCGGGCCAATTTGTTTTATGACAAATTGGTTTATCACGAAAGTTATTTGCTATGTCGATGGAAGCGCCGGTTTGTTTGATTTCGTTAACGTAGTTCCATCTTTGGTTTATGAAATAACAGTTAGTGGTGCCGCCTGTCTTGAAATAATTTTTTTTTTTTGACATGCCAAATTTGGTATAGGCGCTGACTTTGTCTTCAACAAAGTTGTTAGAGTCACCGGTTTTCTTTTGTTTTCTGTGATTTTGCATGTCTGAGATGATTTTGTTTTGTTGTTTTATCGCTACCGTGGTATTAAGATGTAGCGTACCTGTTGAGTGTTATTGTGTGAGTCTCTTTCTCTCTGCTCGCTCTCTCTCTATGTTGATAGCCTCTCTGCACTGGAGGATTGATTATTGCTTGTTGTGTTGTTTCTTTGTATGTGTGTCAGCGTCGTGATTAACCTCGTTGCGTCGGGATTTTCGTTAGGTCAATGCTTGCAACTTAGTCCGTATGAGACAGTTCTTATGAGAACTGCTTTTGAACGTCAGTTCGAGCATCAGTTGACATTGTCGGCAGATTGGCGCGATATTGTCTTGCTAGGGACAATGTTCGTCGTGCTGGGTTCGAGTCCCTCTTTCGTCGTCGAATTGCGTATGCTAGTTTCTTCATTGTTTTATGTGAGTTGTTTCTTGTGTCAATGAGCGCGGCTATGCTCACGTCAGCAGTTTGCTCGCACGAAGAAGACCAGTTTATAGCTTGGCAATCACTATTTGTCTACTGTTAATCACGATGTTCTGTTGTATGTATACTGTGTATGAATGTATGACATATACAGTGTTTACATGTATATGTGCGACTGGAGGTCTGGAGGTTGGTCGCTAGACGATCAGGGTTCCTTTTGCGGTTTTGTGGGCCCTAGAGTTCTATAGGGTGGACTCGGGCGTGAGTCGCTGCAGGCGGCTGGGACCATTGGAGGTCCATGTGTTCGCCTTTGGAGGGCGATAGGAGGACCATTGGAGG
Organism: Isoperla grammatica; assembly: GCA_945910005.1. Lineage (NCBI taxonomy): Eukaryota > Metazoa > Arthropoda > Insecta > Plecoptera > Perlodidae > Isoperla > Isoperla grammatica. The sequence continues at coordinate 55,475,266 of OX246739.1, read as the reverse complement.
TCCATATGTGCGCCTTTGGAGGGCGATAGGAGGACCATTGGAGGTCCATATGTGCGCCTTTGGAGGGCGATAGGAGGACCATTGGAGGTCCATGTGTTCGCCTTTGGAGGGCGATAGAAGGACCATTGGAGGTCCATATGTGCGCCTTTGGAGGGCGATGGGAGGACCGTGGGAGGTCCATGTGTACGTTTTTGTCGCGCGTGTACATGTAAACATGTGTAAATGTGCGTGTGTGTTTAGAGTGCATGTTCTCTCTTTGGTTTATGGATGTTCTTGTTTCGAGTACGTGTTTAAGTGGCTGTTACGTACATCTTCATTATTTTATATAGTAATTCTTTCGTTAGCATAGGTCTAGAGAGGAATTTGCTACGATCGCGTTTTGTGTTCGTCGATTGTCGATTGTAGTGGTAGCCTTGGAGGTAAGTTATTTAACTGTGTAGGGTGTTATTGTCGGTTTGGGGGGTGGCTAGTGCTCGGTTGGGCCTGTGTTGCATTGTCTTTGGTTCGAGGCCTGACGCGAGCTTAGTCGTACCGCGCGCGGACGCTGGACCGCTGGCTGATGATGCGACTGCGATATAGCCAGGTTCGCGCGCGTAGTCGGCATCCACTCCGACACGGCAGCTGTATACTCTGTGCACGATTGAATCAGGCACTACTGTTTGTTAGGGTTTGGCTTGGTTTGGCAAGAACAAGCCAGGGGAAAATATTTCAATATTGAAATTCTGAAAATATTCATCGTGCGGCGGTACGTTGACGGTATTGTCCTAGAGCGACGGGTCAGATTGTTCGATCAGTTGTCTGGTTGCTCAATGTATACACAGGGGTGGTTTTCTCAGGTGGGATGTCCATAGAAGTGTTAGGTGTAAGGCTAGTTCATTATGGCGTGACTTTGTCACAGTAGGGTTATTTGTCTTCTCGCTTCTCTTTTCTGTGCGCGTGCACTCATGCAGTTGAGAGGAAGAGGGAAGATAATTAGTTTTATTTAATTACTTTAAGATTTTGTTAGATGTAGGGATTGATGGACATTCCCAGTGTTTCTCTTTGCTTTGCGACGGCTTGGCGTTGAGTTTCACAGATGATGGCTTTGTGTGCATTGAGTGTGCTGGACTCTTGGTCAACAAGCAACAACATAGGATTTGTCGTTTTCTTTGCTCAAACTCATTTTCTTAAGTGTGTAGTTTCCTGCTAAGCGTGAGTTGAGTATTCTTAGTGGTTGTGATTGTCTCTTTAGGTGTCTGGTGGGAATCAGCATTTGATGCGTGGATTCCACTGTTTTTTGTCTATGCACCGTAATTAGTAATTCGTAGAGAGAGGGAGCAGGGAGGGAGGCCTGGTTTCACTATGTGCTGACGTCTGGTGTCATGACGCAATAATATCTGCAGTGCTGCTCGGAGCGGTCTTGTCTGTGGCGTATTGTAATTGTTATTATGTGTCGCGCAGTCAAGGTCGCTCCCTCAAGTCAGCTGTTCAGTGTGACGTAAGACAACAATAGTGAAACCGCTTTGGTTGCACAGTATGGTGTAACTGAGGGATGCAGTAGCGGGATGCAATTCTGCTGGTGTTTTGTTTTATGTTCCAGTTGGTTTTGCATCGCCGATCTGTGTTCGACCGACGATCAGTTGACCTGGGTGGTTGGGACTGCCGTCAGCAGGTCGAAGGTGAAATGTCTTCAGAGCGAAGAATTGTTCGTTTCCGAAGTCCACATTGTATGAAGAGGAACCGTAGAATTTTTGAAATTTTACTTTATTTACTTTCTTGTCATTTGTGTTGTTTTGAAATGGTTTTAAAATTTTTTTTGAATCTTTGAAATTTTATTTCATTTAATTTATTGTAATTTGTTTTGAAATGGTTTAAGCCTATACGGATTGATTGTTTGTTACTGTTTTAACGTTTAAGTCTGGTTATTGTTGCAGAGCATGGTCTCTAGGTCGATACCTATTGTTATTCGGGTTTTTCAGGAGCCTAAACAGTTTTTTTTTTTTTAAATCATGTCTCTTTAGCTTCCTTTTAGCATGTATCAGTGGCAAGGGCGTGGAGTTACGTTTTGGAGGTTGGGGGTAACCGGGTAACACGTACCGTCCGTTCGCTCGTCGTAATCTCAAATCTCAGTACCTTCTCGCCGACCGCCCACCGTTTTGGATTACTTAGAGTATATAGGGGGATGGGGAGCTTAAATTTAATTCTGGTCCTTCTTCCTACTACCGGTGTTCATTGTTCCTTTTTGGCGGTAAGACACGACACCATCAGAGACGATGGATGTTTAAGCGGGGGGATGTAGTGTGGAAATGGAAGTTTATTCATTTTCACACTGGATTCCTTCACTGTCGTGTTTTATTCTACTTGATTGCGACATGGGTAAACAACACTCTGTTTTGATCACAATCAGGTAGGTGCTGAGCTGGCTATTATGTAATCATCAATCTAGGGCAACAATACTTACATTAGAATACTGACACAGCATAATGGTCATACAAGTAATTTGGTAACTTTGCTGTGTCAGGGGTTTTGGGAGGGCCAGTTGGATTGTTGTTAGGAGTTTGGTCGGAGCCCCACTCTTGCATTTTGGCTTGAGTGGGGGGTCGAACCATGTAGGTTGATGAGTGATTATAGTCATGAGCAGCTAGCACAAGCCAAAGAAGGGGTAAAGGGGGGGAAGGTGACGTGATACGGTCGAGGTGGATTAAAAGTGGTGAGGCTCGGGAGTCTCGGGGGGAACGGTCGGAGGAGCCGTTGAAGATGGTCGTAATGTACGCGCATGAAGATGGAACGGGCCGAGAGGGACCGGCGGTGCCATGGGGCACAAGGACTATCCCCGAGGAACGAACCAAGGAGTCACGAGGGACGAACGGACGGGGCGAAAGCCAACCAAGGTAGTGTGACTCCTTAGTAGTAGATTAGAGGGTGATAGATAAAGATCGGTACGCCACGTCTTTGCCACGGTAGGATGAATGTCTATTGTCTATTGTGTAACATAATAAATGTACGGTTCCTCAGTGCTTGAACCCAGGACTGTTGATTTAAGTACCTAGTCTCCCGGCCTTCCTCAGACATAGCAACGATTCCAAATGTACGAGTTCACGTGTGTCAGGAGAGGGTTACGTCCCCAGTGAAACCTTGTGACAGCCGACCTGAACATGGGTTCGAGTCCCGTACCAGGGTGGTAGGGACAGGGGTGGGTCGGCGCGTGAATTCGGTACATAACAATATATAATTAAAATCCTTACGAGCTCTTCTCACCATTTCGCCAATTTTCTTCTCGGTATTAAATATATGTCGTATGCCTTTACGGCGAAGCCGTTGACTGATAAGAAGGCAGTATACTTAGGTGGTTCTACTTGCGACTTCGAGGTGAAAAAAGGCTGGCGATGCCATTTTTGTGAAAATAAACGTTGGATTGGGTTAACCGTTAAAAATGTTTTCGTACTATATATATATATACTTGTTGCAAGTTTTCGGGTTGACTGTCGCGCTCCTGAGACAATTTTGGTCATTAAGGTGAAGGTATCTAGAGATCGTTACTTTTTTAAATTACATTTTTTCGATGCTTAAATATTGATATTATGCCCGCAAAAACAAGTTTTAAAAAAATAAAATTTTTCTTTACGTGTACCATCAGTTTTAAAATCTCAACGTTAACGCTAGTAAGACCTCTAGACCATATTTGTCAAGTCCACGAACATGTAGTAAACTATATGGTGTTATCTTAGGAATGATGGTATACAATTGTTTTAAAACACAATTATGTGCCCAGTTTTTTCTAATGATTTTTTTCGTGTCCCGGTGAAAAGGCACTTGAGTATATGTGGTTTTTACTATTCCATAACTTATTTATGAAAAGAGTCACTTACAAGAAATGAAGTACTTATAATGCGCTCGACCATTTAATTATCTTCCAAAAAGGCTTGCAGTCTCAAGCCTACGTCAAAAGCTGTTCGAGGTTTGGTGAAATACGTATACAGATGTAAAGCGCATTAGTTTGCTCGCGTCGCAGTCCAGCCGTAACTACTTTACGGGTCTAGACAGGTAATTTGCGCAAAGAAATTGTCTCCTTGTGTCCTAGCACTGGTCAACAGTAGTTGAGAACGCAATTGTACAGATGCAATCCAAATATTGGAGGGAAACATGACCTCAAGTGAGCAGAGCGGCAGCATCGCGGGCCGTGACCTTACTCTAACAAGAGTCTCCGCTCGACTGAAATCAGAACGAAGCGCACGGAGGTCGGTCGGAGTTTTGGTAGTGGGGGGAGGAGGGGTACACTTCATACGTCACACATCCACATATTTTGCAAGTAATTCGTAGCAAAAGTGTTTTTTTAGGGGAAGGGGGGGGGGGGGGGTAGAATCACCTTAAAAGGACCGTTTTGTCGACGTTTTGGCCAAGTATGACGCTCTGTTCTCGTTCTAACTGAAAAAATCTGTTCAGCCTATTGACCTGTGCGCGACAAACAAAATTTGGCGCACACACAGACAAAGCGCCAATCGAGTTGAAATGAGAGATTCACTTCGCTTCGCCACGTTCATCTAATAACATGTTAGTTTCCAATGGTGTATTGTATATTCAGTGACTGGGCGTTATTATGTTTCACGGCAGTTTGTTGTACATAGTGAGGCAAAGGTAGGTTGGATTTGAATTGAAGCAGGACGTATTGTGGGTCCGAACATGATCTAGAGTGTTGGAGTATTTCGGGTTGTTGTGTGAAAAAAGCAGTATGTGTTTCAATAGAAGCATCATGAGCAAAGTATTATATATTAGAGTTCTTTATTGATCTTAGGTTCTCCGTATTGCAATCTATCAACACATTGGTATGAAAAGAGTTGAGATCAATGAAATGCCACTTGTGAAAAGACAATGATGAAGGCATAACCTATGACCTCTTCCCATTAGTATACAGAAATATTTCCCTATGTTGTGCTTAGAGGTTTAGGTGATCACAATGTTTGGTGAACTAAAATAACACAATATTTCAAGCACATTTTCTATATAGACACAACTTTAAATTTCTTTTACATTTACACATACAATATTTACAGAATTACAAGACATTTTGTAGAAATTATTGTTGATATGACACTGTTGATACAGTACAATATGTATTTTCTTGTCAAGTTCTTTTGAGGCACCGTAGGGCCTAATATATATACTACTATGTTACAATATTTACAACGATGTTTGGATAATTTATAACTAAGCAAATAACAAAGGCTAATTCAATAAATACAACATTGGGACTTAATTGGGTCGAATTCAAGAATGAAGTGATCAGGGAAGATATATAATAAATTAATTCATCTTAAACTTTATGGATTATTATACAGTCATCAAAAGTAACAAACCATTCTTTTATTAATAGTCGTAGTCTATGCCACACTATGCTTAAATCATATTAATCATCCTAAACTGTTCATGATCATGCACTGGCGATAACGTGTTCAGGATTTAGAGCATAAATAAATAGAAAATTGAGTAAACCTGTGAACATATAGTCCCTGTAATAATAGGTCTGTAAAATAGAAACTAGAAGTTGTATAGAATAATAGTTTTTTAAAACGATTTATAACTGTCTGCATTAATGTGAAAATTGCCAGATTTGCCAAATTGCAAACTGAAAATATCACATTTACGTTTATAAATGCGTTTCACACTACAAATAGAACAATCCTTTTATGACGGTTTTATATCACTTTTATTATAACAAAGTCATGTGTCCTATGTGAATTGGGTGAAGAAGCAGGAGGTGGTTTGTTTGTGGGGGGATATTAAAAATATGGTGACCAAATTTGACCTTATTCCAAGAAAGTACCGACTATCTAAATTAAAGAAGAAACTCTTTAATCGTAAGTTAAATTATTTATTATGTGAAGCCTTTTTCTATTGAGATAAGTTGTAAAAACAAAATAAAAATAATTATATAATTCTAGGAAATTTGGGGATAAATATATGGTTTTGTTTCACTATTTCTACACTTTGAATGACAAAATACAGAACTTAAATCAGGGGATGACATTATTTTATATTATTCTTGGTTTACTCCATAGATACTATGCAACCTAGCTCATATAGTGATTCATTTTGACCCTAATAGAGAAGGCACAACGATTGCTTTTATAATGGAAAAGTAAATTTACAGTAAAACACAGAGCGACACTAAAGTATAACTTAATTTAGAGGGCTCGAAGATAATCGAATTTAAGTGACTATTAAACAACCCTTGCTCGAAATCACAAAGTTTTATTAATTAGTGGAGAAAATGTTGTAATATGTCGTTGCCCACAACAACAAAAAATCATTGTTTTGTTTTAATCAATAACTTTTGTTTCAGCCGTGGTAGTATTAAATAATAGGTTTAAATGATTTTCAGACTGTTTAGTAGGTGGCTCATTAAGCATCAACTTATAAATAAATAAAAATGGGTATTCATTAATCATTATATTACCGTTAAAAAAATTAAAATGTTTACATTAGGGGTATAAATATAATCTGTTGTTGGTCTACAGTAATGTATAGATAAATAAGGCTGGTTGAGGGAAAGGAAGCCTAAACTATTTAACAATAGTTGTATCAGTAGAAAACCTCATGATTATATGATTGTTAATTCAAAATATTGAAGACAAGAATAATGTTGACCAACCCAGTCACATCTCAAGTACATTATAGATTAACCAACTTATCGTCACAGCTGGTGTATTTTTAAGATAACTGTATAACAATTCAAGAATAGAAATAGTTTTACCAACATAATAGTTTTGCTCCGATCGTAATATGTATGAGATTAATATTTCAATCAGTAAATATTATCTTTCATTTATGTAATTTAGGCCGACAACGTAAGGCTAATATATTTTATGTTACGATTCAAGCAGAGGCATGTATATGGAAGTATATAACAAATTATCTCACTTTATGTGAAAATATGATTCTTACGACCTTCTAAAATACGTGATAATTTAAAATCACAACACTTTAATACAACTTAACATAGTAATTAATATTCATATTATGCATACATGGCCCTTAGATCGCTCAATAATACAATAACAATTGTTTTGTTTTTTTAAATCATGGAAGATGAAATAATTTTAGTGAATGTCTTGTGTGAATAATTCCAGCATATATTTCAATCAGACTGCATATAGTTACAAATACGTTTGTTTTGAAAATGATACATTTGAGCAACAAATGATAACTTATATATTTCCATAATAGTACATGCCACCTGGTTTATATTGAGGTGTCTTTACATAAAACAAGTTAAATATAAAGGGAAAACTTTAATATGTGTTATTTGCACCCAAGGGAAACACGTTAGTTAATGCAGTAATTACCTTTAACAATTAACGGCAACGTATATGGAAGAGATCATTTGAAACATACATATATTATAATGTCCACAACATTTATGAATATATGTAAATAAAATTAACATGTTCTGTAAACAAGTTAATGATGTGCCATCACTATTAAACAAGATTTTAATCCGAAATTAGTTATATCAGTTTATTGTAGTGTCCATATTATACAAAATGTATTATATAAATATTTAAACATGATAGTAAGAATGTTAACGAATTCTTATAGACTAAATTATTTGATTTATTAAAACAGTCTCAACAATTTTCAAAAGGTAATACAAAATTGATTCAAAATATTAAATAAGTTGCAAAACTATTTAAATTCATGAGAAAGCAAGAAGTAAATAAAAAATGCACAATATGCATTCGCGTCCAAAATTAAAACTATACAACGGCTTAAAATGATGAATTATTTTCACATACCCAAACATACGTGGAATTATTTGTAGGTATAACGCATTTCCGTCCACAAATATTGTTAGATTGGCCATTCCAGCCCCCTATCAAATATGCACACTGTTTAATCATTATCAGCTGTTGATATATGACGCAATGTGACCACACTAACATCCCCCCACCCCGCCGAGCCGAGGTATCAGCAGGCAGCCGAGTTACTGGGTAGTCGAGTTACAGACACTGTGGGAGCAAGTTCGTGTCGCTCGCTCCTCTAGCGTCAACTAATTGCGTACTTTTTCGCTCTCTGACATTTTGATGAGTAACAGTGCTGGAGGCTCCAGGTCAATTCTCAATTATACGTAAAGGATGCCTTATAATGACTAAGAAGTTTAGGCATGGGTTTCAGTTCTTTCCGCATTAAAGTAAATACAAAATTTCCAATTTTTACTCGTTTATTTATCGGTACACAAAAATTGTTGTAGTTTAGTCCCTGTTTATGCTACATCCATGTTATTTCATAGTCATTATATCATAAGTATTTTAAATCGAGAAAAATATTTAAAACGTCACATTTGGTATTTTGTAACCGTGGAGCCAGCACCGTAAAGTTGGAAGTGTATACGGCCGGTACGCGTAAAAACAACATGTTTTTTATTTTATTTTCTTCTGGTCATACTCGGGGTGACTCGGGTAAAGATATTTTGTTTTTGTAGCTTGTAAAAAAAATGTTTGGAGACTGTCTGCGAAGGGGAGGAATAGCCTTTAGCCACAACATAGTAACCAGCACACGCAGAGTCTAGTGATCACTTCGCCCTCCAGTGAAGTAACTGTTCTTCCAACTTTGAAATGAAACAAATATAGCATAATACAAACAAATAAGATAAATATCATATTTTATATAATATTTTATGCACAACTATAAAAAATGTATTACAAAAAACAAAAATAAATATATAATTGTTAATACAAATATATTTTATTTGTATTTTTCTTTAATTTTTGTTATTTTATATTTAGAAGAACAGCCACTTAACGTAAAGTAAAATTTCGTGTAATCTCACACATAACAATCAAACATGTTTTATTTAGTGAGTTCATTATTATTCACACGTGAATGTTCATTGTTCAATTCATATCCGGTTGGTACCCCAAATTTTTACGTTGGAGAAACAGATGTATCTCCCTAAAGTTCGGCCTGTCAGACTCGTTCCTCTGCCAGCACTCGCGCATCAAATCGTAAATCTCTTTCGGGCAGTTTATCGGCAGTTGTAGCAATAACTGGTGACCATTGTCTTGGTAGAAATGCGACGCGTTCTCTATCACTCTCTCGTCGCTGAAGTCTTCGAAGGGTTGCTCGCGCGCGTACGTCAGAATCTCCCAGAGAGACACCGCGAACGACCACACGTCACTCTTCGTCGTGAACTTACCCTGGAATTATACAAATAACAGATCACGTGAGTGACGAGTAAGGTTGCCCCAACGTAAATATCCTCATGCTTGCGAAATAACCGAGTAAAATAGAACCGAGTAAATAGTAAATAATATTTTTTTTTTTTTAATTTCTACTTCTCTAGTTGCTGCTATATAATTGAAGAGGCCCATGCAAATTACTAACACAGTGGGTGTGAAAAATTAGGCTTGTAAACGCTACTAAGCGGACTCTTGTGCAAGAACGCCAGGAATCTGTTGATTATATTTGAAGTTGAAACAGCGGTTATGAAAGGGAGAGTAGATATGGATCTGACGACGGTATAACAGCGGTTATGAAAGGGAGAGTAGATATGGATCTGACGACGGTGTAAGACGTTTATGAAAGGGAGAGTAGATATGGATCTGACGACGGTGTAACACGTTGGGAATCCTATACATACTAAGCGAATATAGGTCGCAATCGTATAATGCTGCACCATGATTTTAGAAAAGCTATTTTTTAAAAGTGCGTGCATGATATTCTCAGCATAAACTATGCCTGCGAAACGGCCACACAACCATTTTCAAACCCTTGAGAGTAAAATTTGCCATTTTATTGAGAGTTGTTATAATTCTTACCCACAGTATGTACATGAATGTTTCCCAACAATAAAAGTATTTTTTACTTCTTTTATTTGAAGAAATATATTTTAAAACGTTTCAAAATATTAATATTCCAAAATACCATCGTTATGATAGTAACTAAAGGATTACAGCATAAAATGGAAGTTACAGAGTTAGAATATATGGTAAACAACACATATTTGTATAACATATGAAACGTGGGTATGTTCCATGAAGTCCAATTGAAACCGGATTTAATTTCTTCAATGTGATGTAGGACTGGATTGCTGACGCGTGTATATAATATTGGCAAAAGTCTTTCCTCCAAAGTATTGTTTATAAAACACGGATAGAGATGTACCAGTAGTATACTGTCCCAAGCCATCCACCTAACAGGTAACATTGACCTGCCCTCCAACTTATAATAGTCAGCCGAGTAGAGACTCAGACTCATATAAGACAGACAGAGAGTTTATACGTACCAGTAGTATACTCTCCCACGCCATCCATCTCACAGGTAACATTTGACCTGCCCTCCAACTTATAAAAGTCAGCCGAGTAGAGACTCAGACTCACATAAGACAGACAGAGAGTTGATACGTACCAGTAGTATACTCTCCCACGCCATCCATCTCACAGGTAACATTGACCTGCCCTCCAACTTATAATAGTCAGCCGAGTAGAGACTCAGACTCATATAAGACAGACAGAGAGTTGATACGTACCAGTAGTATACTCTCCCACGCCATCCATCTCACAGGTAACATTGACCTGCCCTCCAACTTATAATAGTCAGCCGAGTAGAGACTCAGACTCATATAAGACAGACAGAGAGTTGATACGTACCAGTAGTATACTCTCCCACGCCATCCATCTCACAGGTAACATTGACCTGCCCTCCAACTTATAATAGTCAGCCGAGTAGAGACTCAGACTCACATAAGACAGACAGAGAGTTGATACGTACCAGTAGTATACTCTCCCACGCCATCCATCTCACAGGTAACATTGACCTGCCCTCCAACTTATAATAGTCAGCCGAGTAGAGACTCAGACTCACATAAGACAGACAGAGAGTTGATACGTACCAGTAGTATACTCTCCCACGCCATCCATCTCACAGGTAACATTGACCTGCCCTCCAACTTATAATAGTCAGCCGAGTAGAGACTCAGACTCATATAAGACAGACAGAGAGTTGATACGTACCAGTAGTATACTCTCCCACACCATCCATCTCACAGGTAACATTGACCTGCCCTCTAACTTATAATAGTCAGCCGAGTAGGGACTCAGACTCATATAAGACAGACAGAGAGTTGATACGTACCAGTAGTATACTCTCCCACGCCATCCATCTCACAGGTAACATTGACCTGCCCTCCAACTTATAATAGTCAGCCGAGTAGGGACTCAGACTCATATAAGACAGACAGAGAGTTGATACGTACCAGTAGTATACTCTCCCACGCCATCCATCTCACAGGTATCATTGACCTGCCCTCCAACTTATAATAGTCAGCCGAGTAGGGACTCAGACTCATATAAGACAGACAGAGAGTTGATACGTACCAGTAGTATACTCTCCCACGCCATCCATCTCACAGGTAACATTGACCTGCCCTCTAACTTATAATAGTCAGCCGAGTAGGGACTCAGACTCATATAAGACAGACAGAGAGTTGATACGTACCAGTAGTATACTCTCCCACGCCATCCATCTCACAGGTAACATTGACCTGCCCTCCAATTTATAATAGTCAGCCGAATAGAGATTTCGACTCATGCCGAAGTCCGACACTTTGATTGAATAATTACATCCTACTAGGCAATTCCTGTAACAAAAGCATACACGACATATTAGAAGCTGTCATCAATGCGAAACCCACAAACCTAAATTACATGTAAATGTTTCCTTTTTTCACTATTTATTATGATATTAAGTACATTTCATCACGTTGCACATAGCGTTTCCTATTAATACAATAGTAGGCCCTAAACTTTCTATTTCTAATGACAGTTCTGAAGTAATACCTTTCTTATCTAAATATTTTTATTTAATTTTGTTTTAGTTTTAATAGTTCTCTACCCCCCCAGAAAAAACACTTTTGCTAAGAATTACTTGTAAATATGTATGTGTGACGTATAAAGTGTACTCCTCCTTCCCCCCCACTACCACAACTCCGACCGACCTACGCGCGCTTCGTTCTGATTTCAGTCGAGCGTAGGCTCTTGTCAAAGCAAGGTCATGCCCGGCGAGGCGCCGCTCCGCTTACTTAGTGTTATGTTTCCCTCCAATACTTGGATTGAATCTGTATATTTGCGTTCTCAACTTTTGTTGAGCGGTGCTAGGACACAAGGAGACAATTTCTTTGCGCAAATTACCTGTCTAGACCCGTAAAGTAGTTACGGCTGGACTGCGACACGAGCAAACTGGTGCGCTCTACATCCGTGTACGTATTTCACCAACACTCGAAAAGTTTTTTACGTAGGCTTGAGACTGCAAGCATTTTGGGAAGATAAGGGTCGAGCGCATGATATGCACTTTATTTCTTGTAAGTGACTCTTTTCATAAATAATAAGGTTATGGAAAAGTAAAAACAGCATATACTCGAGTGCCTTTTCACCGGGACACGAAAAAATTCATAAAAAAAACTAGTCACATAATTGTGTTTTAATATTGTACACCATCATTCGTAAGATAGCAATCTAAAGCATACTACATTTTCGTGTGCTTGACAAATATGGTCTAGAGGTGTTATTACATGAACGTAAAGACTTTTGAAGCTATCGGTACACGTAAAAAATAAGTGTAATTTTTTTTAATCACTTTTTGCAGACATTATATCAATATTTATCAACCTAATTTTGACAAGGGTGATTTAATTTTCGATTTTATATTTTTTCAATCTATGGATTTTATTTTACAAGGTAAATTAAATTTGGATTTGCTTACTTGTTAAATTATTAGAGTGTATGCACATATACTTTCGAAACTATTTAAGCTTGACGGAATATATCTATGGCGTTGTGAAATGCAATTATTATCATAACATGTTTTCTAACTCTGCTAAAGGTTGAGAGATCTAGGTCACAGTCCAAGCAAATATTTATTAAAAGTGACGTATCATGCACAACCATACACAACATAAAGCAAATTACCTGTGTTAATTGAGCGTGGCAGATGACATTTCGTTATAAAACACTAATAAATAATACACAAAACAACACAACGCACTAACCATCCATCCACTAACCAGCTAGACAGTTAAATATTCAATACAATGATTACACTCTGATATCGACTGCCACGTATTTGGATATTACATAGTGAATATCAGGGGGATATAATGTTACATGAGTACGTCGTAAAACAACAAAAATAACAATATTACTTCAAATAGTAAATACACGCAATACTAAACCATATACAACTATTCACTCTTAATAGTTATTTAATAAGGACTAGTCACTTTAAATATTAAATCCATAAAACCTATTCATTTTCAATAGTAAATATAATAAAATATTAATTGTCAAAAGTACATTTTCACAAGGGTTTTAGTACTGTGACTTACCTAGACATGATTATCTAGAAATCCAATTTAGATAATAAGTGTTTTATTTTTTCTAGATAAAACTTGTTATTGCCTGTATCTCGAGTAAAGTGCAGTAAAGCACTTATACTGTCTTTATTTATTTCAATAGAATTTAAGCACATTACTCGGCACCCCCACCAAAGTATCACCACACACTTACTTCAATGTTGTGCACATCTATTATGCCCGTTGTACTCTTTGGCTGATAATAAATAATTATGCAATCGTACTTTTATCGTGGTTTTTGAAATATGTAAAACACACTCACCCACATTCTGATTTTAATTAATTTCATTTACGTTTTGCAGTGTGGATAGAAGAGCATTTAAATGAGTATTATAAATATATTCCAGGATGAAATTGAATCAAATATGTAATTAGTCGGGAACATTCATGGTGTTGTTTTATGTTATGACCAGCAAATTCCGCTTACCTTGTAGCTAAGTCCCTGTGGATAAAATTTAACGACTCCAGATACTTCATTCCCGAGGCAATTTGAGTCGCCATATAAATAAGGCAGCCATAACTGTAAAACAAATAAAGCAGACGTAAATGTAATTGTATGATCCCAGCATCCATAAAAACGACAGTAATCATTTAATGGTGCTTCCATCTCTAGAAAAGCAATATACTTTAGGTTGGATGTTCCTTAGCTTTAAAACTACTAATGTGCTCGGTTTTTCCACACACTTCTTTATTTATGACATTTACAGAGGAAGGATTTGGAAATTTTAGTTTTATACAAATAAAATGTAGACATTCAAACCAGTATTGTAGAATTGTTTCTAACAGATTTAAACTATATTCAAAATTACGTTAATAACAATGAATTTGCCTCTTTCATCGTTAAACATACGGTTTTTAATAAAAGGTACACACATTTATGAGTTTAATATTGAGACGGTTGTTAGCACACCAGGCCACTATTTGCAGAAGTGATGTTTGATACAAAATAAGTACAGGACATCACTTGCGTAGTAGTAACAGTTGGGTCAAATGAGAGAATTAAAATCAAATATAGATTTCGGTAGTTAACACATTTTATTTATAAAATACAGTATGGGAGAGCTAATAGATCTTCTACACAACAGTAATCTGATGACAAGTACATTAAATATCGTCATGGACGTCTACACTGAAGGTGTTGTTTCGATCATGTGATACACAGCTTATTTCTTACAACAGCTGATGCGTGATCTATTTCCACGCCGATTCATGCACATATATTTTGCAATATTATTAAAGGAATAGTCAGCTGAAAAACTAAAAAATCACCATTGAGTCATAAGTGCAGGAATATCAGTTATGTGTAAGATAAAATTGATATAGGTTGCTTCAATGCAAGAAACAATACTGAACATTTAGCTATTCTACTAGATTCCCTTCGCCAGCTCTGCTGCATTTTTCTTCTAAAGCGTAGTACAGCCTGAGCTCACTAGCGCCTTCCCGATAGATAGAGCACTCATTTTGTAATACGAATCCAGCCACAACACTCGGCGACTGCGGACAGTGCCGCTCAAAGCAGATTGCAACTTTTCTACACATCAATTCACAAAAAAATTATTTGCAGGGCATTTTGTAGAAGTACACGTTCGTACTAAGACGCATGCTAGCGGTAGAGAAACGATGCACATTAAACCTCGTGATCGATTTTTGGTATGTGCCCTATTTTAGCGGTGGTTTAACTATCTCGAGGTAACATTTTTTTATATGGGAATTACCATAAGAAGAGTTGCTCGGTGCTACTTGTAGCAACAAGCCAAAAAATCGCGTTTTCTTTAATTTTTTAACCGCCTGCTTTTGAAGTGTGGTATCTTTTAGTCATGTTTTCCATATTTGAGGGTGGACATATACAAATGGTAGGTTTTTAGTTTTTCAGCTGACTATTCCTTTAAAGGGGACCGTGGACGTAATTACAAACCAGTTGAAAATACATGTATTTGTGAGAATGGTATTTAGCGACAATAATTTATACATAACAATAACAATACACAACATAAATTTATATTCCCGAAATGGAAAATTATCACAAATACATGAGCCATTATTCTGGTTAGAAAATTAACTTGGTGAAGTATCTTGAAGTTAATTCGGCCTTGATTAATTAGTTTGCATGACTTCTATTAAGGGGTGATAAATGGTTTCGCAACTGTTATTATACAGTGTAGAAGATACATAAGCGAAGGATGGAACATAAATGACTTCAAACGAAAGGAAGCTCAGATGATCGTTTCTGATACTCAGGACGAAAACGAAGAAAGATATTCAAGACAAAATTTTAGAATAAATTAATAAGTTGACTGAAAAAAGAGTAGTGCATGGAAGCGGAAGAGGGATAAAATTTACAAGTTCTTATGGCCGGATTACAAAGCTCAGTCTATTGCAAAGCACCTTGTAAACTCATACTTATACGTTTACAACACACATTGAACTATTTCTGGGTTAAGTACTTAAATTATTCAACACTCACTCGGGAGTAATTTGACTTTTTCTTTAAACTTATTTCGATTCTGAATGTGCTTGAGAAAGGAGTGGGAGACGCTAAAATATTGCATAATAGAATTAACTAACCCAAGTATAGGCGTGTGTTAACATTGTACAATGTTTCAGCTGTCGAGTTTAAGAATAAAAAATGCTTAATAAGAAAATTATCTTTTTAATAATTTTATAATCCATCCATAGGCCTACTTGGGTTACTCGGTTTTCTTCTTGAATTGAATAAATTAAATATAAAGCATGAGCAGTGTTAAGGACCTAGACGCATCCAGGGCAATGACTGGAAACTAAAAGGAGATGGCTAAGAACAGTGTGATTTCACCTAATACTTTCTTTTTTTATCAAATTGCTAGCTAAATAGGATAGATAAAATGCATAAATTATATCAAGAAAAATTACAATAAAAGCCTAAGGTAATCGTTGAGAAGTTAAAGTAGATGGTTAAGGACAGTGTGATGGGACCCTAAGGATTTATATTGTATTAAATCTAAAGGACAAGTTATGTCTAAGAGTTCACAAGTAAAAAGAGATGGCTAAGGAGAGTGTGATTGGACCCTAAAGGTGTATATTGTAGGGATGACATCGGGTACCCGGGTAACCCGGGGACCCGGCTCCAAAGTATTACCCGGAGCCGTTTTTCGGGTCTGGGTAATTTTTTAGTCCGTTTCTAGGCTACATTTACGCGCCAGTATTGCTGCGGTTGATTTCGATGGAGCCAGCAGGTACAGCGCGAGCCTATCCTTCCACAACACGTGACCCGGCGGGGAACAGAACAGACGCGAACCGACTTGCATTCGTTGCTCTTTGTTCATTGTTTAACACTCTGGTGAACATTCTGGCTAACACTTGTTCTATTACAATTTATTTTACTTGAAATAGCATGTTTTATGTACGTGCTTCTGTTGTGTATAGCGAAATATTTTTTTTTACTCGACGTGATTACTGCAGGCATATTCCAAGGGGCTATTCGAGCAGGCGGCATGCATGTCATTCGTCCCTCGTATTCGCGTCCCGCGCCCTTCAAAAGGCCTAACGACGACCTTCAAATCAAGCCTACACATCGGAAAATACGTTTTCAGGATCCGGGTACCCGGGTAATATGAGAGCTGGAACCGGTTCCGAATTTTATGACCCTATGTCATCCCTAGTATATTGTATTAATTCTAAAGGACAAGATATGTCCAAAGGTTTATTTTGTATTAATTCTAAAGGACAAGATATGTCTAAGAGTTCACAAGTAAAAAGAGATGGCTAAAGAGTGTGTGATTGGACCCTAAAGGTGTATATTGTATTAATTCTAAAGGACAAGATATTGTAGTGTGAAAATGGAAGTTTATTCATTTTCACACTGGATTCCTTCACTGTCGTGTTTTATTCTACTTGATTGTGACATGGGTAAACAACACTCTGTTTTGATCACAATCAGGTAGGTGCTGAGCTGGCTATTGTGTAATCATCAATCTAGGGCAACAATACTAACATAAGAATACTGGCACAGCATAATGGTCATACAAGTAATTTGGTAACTTTGCTGTGTCAGGGGTTTTGGGAGGCCCAGGTGGATTGTTGTGAGGAGTTTGGTCTGAGCCCCACTCTTGCATTTTGGCTTGAGTGGGGGGTCGAACCATGTAGGTTGATGAGTGATTATAGTCATGAGCAGCTAGCACAAGCCAAAGAAGGGGTAAAGGGGGGGAAGGTGACGTGATACGGTCGAGGTGGATTAAAAGTGGTGAGTCTGGAGAGTCTCGGGGGGAGACCGGTTGGAGGAGCCGTTGAGGATGGACGCACATGTAAGCGCATGAAGATAGGACGGGCAAGAGCGACCGGCGGTGCCATGGGGCACAAGGACTATCCCCGAGGAACGAACCAAGGAGTCACGAGGGACGAACGGACGGGGCGAAAGCCAACCAAGGTAGTGTGACTCCTGAGTAGTAGATTAGAGGGAGATAGATAAAGATCGGTACGCCACGTTTTTGCCACGGTAGGATGAATGTCTATTGTCTATTGTGTAACATAATAAATGTACGGTTCCTCGATGTTTGAACCCAGGACTGTTGATTTAAGTTCCTTGTCTCCCGGCCTTCCTCAGACATAGCAACGATCCCAAATGTACGAGTTCACGTACGTCAAGAGAGGGTTATGTCCCCAGTGAAACCTTGTGACAGCCGACCTGAACATGGGTTCGAGTCCCGTACGAGGGTGGTGGGGACAAGGGCGGGTCGGCGCGTGAATTCGGTACATAACAAAGTTGGTGGAGTCTGCCGGGCCAATTTGTTTTATGACAAATTGGTTTATCACGAAAGTTATTTGCTATGTCGATGGAAGCGCCGGTTTGTTTGATTTCGTTAACGTAGTTCCATCTTTGGTTTATGAAATAACAGTTAGTGGTGCCGCCTGTCTTGAAATAATTTTTTTTTTTTTTTTTTTTTTGACATGCCAAATTTGGTATAGGCGCTGACTTTGTCTTCAACAAAGTTGTTAGAGGCACCGGTTTTCTTTTGTTTTCTGTGATTTTGCATGTCTGAGATGATTTTGTTTTGTTGTTTTATCGCTACCGTGGTATTAAGATGTAGCGTACCTGTTGATGTGTGTGTGTGTGTGTCTCTCTCTGCTCTCTCTCTATGTTGATAGCCTCTCTGCACTGGAGGATTGATTATTGCTTGTTGTGTTGTTTCTTTGAATGTGTGTCAGCGTCGTGATTAACCTCGTTGCGTCGGGATTTTCGTTAGGTCAATGCTTGCTACTTAGTCCGTATGAGACAGTTCTTATGAGAACTGCTGTTGAACGTCAGTTCGAGCATCAGTTGACATTGTCGGCAGATTGGCGTGATATTGTCTTGCTAGGGACTATGTTCGTCGTGCTGGGTTCGAGTCCCGCTTTCGTCGTCGAATTGCGTATGCTAGTTTCTTCATTGTTTTATGTGAGTTGTTTCTTGTGTCAATGAGCGTGGCTATGCTCACGTCAGCGGTTTGCTCGCACGAAGAAGGCCAGTTTATAGCTTGGCAATCACTTTTTTGTCTACTGTTAATCACGATGTTCTGTTGTATGGGTATTGTGGATGAATGGAGACATGTGTAAATGTGCGTGTGTGTTTTGAGTGCATGTTCTCTCTTTGGTTTATGGATGTTCTTGTTTCAAGTACGTGTTTAGGTGACAATTGGTCGCGAGGGAGGACGCTGTTCTTTGCATTATGTGATTATCCTAATTGAGGATAGTTTTGTGTTTTCTATGTTTTGTGGTATAACTGGTGTGTGATTGTGATTCTACCTGCAGGTGAGTGATGTGTGTTTTGCAGTTCATGGGTGTCGCGATTGTCCTCGTTGAAGTGACGGCTAGTGTGTCTTCTTTGTTATCGTGTCGTCACGCTTAGCCTCGTTGCGTGGTAAGGCGGTTGGGCTCATGGCTGTATGGTTGCATGTGTTTCTTGTATGTATGGTATTTTTGCTTGTTTGTCTATGTGTTTCTTTATAGTTTTTTTTTTTTCATATTACTGCTGATACGTGGATTTGGCTCTATGCGCAATCACGTGGCGTTGTTGTAACACGTTGTATAATGTAAAGTGCGTGCAGCTTGGTAGCAAAGTATTGTGTTGTTACGCAAATGTGTTGTGCGTCGCGGTCAGTGATACAGGATTGCTGAGTTGCTGACTGTGTAGCCCCCTTTCGCAATGGGTAAAGGGGGGGCTAGATATTTTGACTGCCCTGGTAGCTCGGATTTCGTGAGCTCGGGCGGGTTGGTCGCTACAGGCGGCCAGGAATCATCGAGTTCATTGCAGTCATTTTATGCGGCTCGGGACGATACGAGGTCCACTTTTACCCTAGTGGGGTGTTATTGTCGGTTTGGGGGGGTGGCTAGTGCTCGGTTGGGCCTGTGTTGCATTGTCTTTGGTTCGAGGCCTGACGCGAGCTTAGTCGTACCGCGCGCGGACGCTGGACCGCTGGCTGATGATGCGACTGCGATATAGCCAGGTCCGCGCGTAGGCGGCATCCACTCTGACACGGCAGCAGTATACCCTGTGCACGGTTAGATCTGGCATTGCTATCTGTTGTGTTTGACGTTGTTTTTCGTAGGACTCGACTTTCGTAAGTGTGATTTATTTCTGTCGGAATGTCCATAGTGGGTTAGGCTATATCTAAGTTATGTTCGCGTTATAGTCTTCAACTACATTGTTGGGATTGTTGGGATCCCAGTCGTTTTTTTTTCTGAAACTAGGTTTATTTGTACACTGTGTATTGACTTTAGGTTTAGGTTTAGGCTAATTTAGCTTTAGGTTTGTTGGACATTACGGAGTTTGCCACACTTGATCGAGGCCTCGATCAAGTGTAGTAAATTTGATTGCTTAACAAAGTTGAGTTTGCGGATTCCGACGTTGACGCAATTTGATAATTGCTATGAGCATTTTCTTATGTGTGTAGTTTCCTGCTAAGCAAGAGTCGGGTATTCTTAGTGGTTGTGATTGTCTCTTTAGGTGGCTGGTGGGAATCAGCATTTGATGCGTGGATTCCACTGTTTTTTTTGTCTATGCACCGTAATTAGTAATTCGTAGAGAGAGCCCAGCAAACACAGGAGCTCCTGAGGAGATACTAAAATTAGGAAGCCAGTGCTAAAACTAGGATATCCTATTAGGATGTTCTAGATCCCTCCTAACAACATCATAGAAATAGTTTCATGTACTGAAACTAGGAAGCAAGAGCTAGAATTAGGATATCCTATTAGGATGTTCTAGATTCCTCTTAACAACCTCCTGTAAAGGAAGAATCCACAAATGCTGATGCAATGACGCTTGCGAGGCTTGAGGGCTCAGGCACGCTCACTTTGATTTCGCAGGTTGTACGCAGTGGCTTTAGCCTTTATAAAGTCTATTATAGGGGTTATTAATAATGAGTTTTCTTAAAATTGTGTACTTCGTAAAGGAAAATCCTTCGCCAAGAAAGCTTTGGTGAGTAATACCATCTTGTTATATTTAGTTCATATGTCCTCATGTTTATGGTTATGGTTGCCCTAGGGTAGGCCTAGGTATACCTAAGCTGTGACCTAAGCGTACCACATGGCTTCATGCACACCACATCTGTGTACAGAAGTATGGACACTATTAGATAGATATAACCCTGGAATTTTTGTTCATCAGATGCTGTGCCGAAGGTCTTGGCCTGCAGTGGGGCAGAGCACTTGGCCATCAAACATGAAATTGCCGAATGGCTACGCCACTGCAGTCAGCGAGTGAAATCAAAAACATTTATGTTGGGGGGCCTAAATTCTAGGATATAACTGCTAGAAAGTCTCTTGTGTAAATTGACTGCCTTGTTTTTCTTTTCTTGAAATTAATTATTAGCAATTTTTGTTTAGTAACATTCATTATGTGTTTAAAATTAGCAAAGTTGACCAAAATATGTTAAATCATAAATGTTGGTATTTATTGGCCTCATACATTTTAAGTTTGGAAGTATTTGCTAGGTTTTTTTATGTTTTTCTTTTTTGTATGACCCGTGCATCTGGCGACGACCGGGATATTTTTAAGTTGGTGGAATTTGTTTCATTAAGGTTGTTGAGATTTAATCATTACTGTCCTGTTTTTTAGTGATGTTCAAATACTGTAAAAAAATACAACACACACAACGGGTCAAATGCGTAGTCGTTCCTCATGTGCTCCTCAACTCAGCTTTTCCTCAGACCGCCCAACAACCAATCACAGAGCACATATTATGTTAACGTTAACCGGCATTGAAATGCGTATCTGGTAAATACTTTGTCATTATACCATTGATAGGTTCGATTGATTTACCTACACCTTTGGTATGTTTTGAACTGTTTTCTATGCTTTAGCATGGGGCCCAGTGCAAAAAGAAGAAACAGGGGTAGGTAAAGTAATTAAGATCGCAATCAAATAGGAGGCACCTCTTAATTGTAAGATGTCCTAAGAGGGACCTCCTAAGTCCTTCCTAGGACATCCTAAAATTAAGAGGTGCCTCCTAAGTCCTAAGTAGGAGAGACTAAGGAGCTCTTAAGAACAGACTGAAGCTATCTTCAGTACAGACTTCCTATAAGTAGGATCTCCTAACAACACCCTCAGTGCATACTAACAGGATAACCCTCCTATTTCCTGTGACATTATGCGCGTTGTGAGGATGGACTAAAGAAGTACTGGGACCTCCTAGGATACTTAAAGGATATCCTAAGATCTTCCTACTAGGACGGCGTAGTATGAACTGAGTACATCCTTAGTACCTCCTTGTGTTTGCTGGGAGGGAGCAGGGAGGGAGGCCTGGTTTCACTATGTGCTGACGTCTGGTGTCATGACGCAATAATATCTGCAGTGCTGCTCGGAGCGGTCATGTCTGTGGCGTATTGTAATTGTTTATATGTGTCGCGCAGTCAAGGTCGCTCCCTCAAGTAGCTGTTCAGTGTGACGTAAGACAACAATAGTGAAACCGCTTTGGTTGCACAGTATGGTGTAACCGAGGGATGCAGTAGCGGGATGCAATTCTGCTGGTGTTTTGTTTTATGTTCCAGTTGGTTTTGCATCGCCGATCTGTGTTCGACCGACGATCTGTTGACCTGGGTGGTTGGGACTGCCGTCAGCAGGTCGAAGGTGAAATGTCTTCGGAGCGAAGAATTGTTCGTTTCCGAAGTCCACATTGTATGAAGAGGAACCGTAGAATTTTTGAAATTTTACTTTATTTACTTTCTTGTTGTTTGTGTTGTTTTGAAATGGTTTTAAAAAATTTTTGAATCTTTGAAATTTTAATTCATTTAATTTATTGTAATTTGTTTGGAAATGGTTTAAGCCTATACGGATTGTTTGTTTGTTACTGTTTTAAAGTTTAAGTCTGGTTATTGTTGCAGAGCATGGTCTCTAGGTCGATACCCATTGTTTTCGGGTTTTTCAGGAGCCTAAACAGGTTTTTTTTTAAGATCATGTCTCTTTAGCTTCCTTTTAGCATGTATCAGTGGCAAGGGCGTGGAGTTACGTTTTGGAGGTTGGGGGTGACACGTACCGTCCGTTCGCTCGTCGTTATCTCAGTACCTTCTCGCCGACCGTGTTATGCACCTACCACCGTTTTGGATTATCCAGAGTATAGGGGGAGGGGCAGCTTGAGTTTAATTCTGGTCCTTCTTCCTACTCCCCTTTGTTCTTTGTACCTTTTTGGCGGTAAGACATGACACCATCAGAGACGATGGATGTTTAAGCGGGGGGATGTAGTGTGAAAATGGAAGTTTATTCATTTTCACACTGGATTCCTTCACTGTCGTGTTTTATTCTACTTGATTGTGACATGGGTAAACAACACTCTGTTTTGATCACAATCAGGTAGGTGCTGAGCTGGCTATTGTGTAATCATCAATCTAGGGCAACAATACTAACATAAGAATACTGGCACAGCATAATGGTCATACAAGTAATTTGGTAACTTTGCTGTGTCAGGGGTTTTGGGAGGCCCAGGTGGATTGTTGTGAGGAGTTTGGTCTGAGCCCCACTCTTGCATTTTGGCTTGAGTGGGGGGTCGAACCATGTAGGTTGATGAGTGATTATAGTCATGAGCAGCTAGCACAAGCCAAAGAAGGGGTAAAGGGGGGGAAGGTGACGTGATACGGTCGAGGTGGATTAAAAGTGGTGAGTCTGGAGAGTCTCGGGGGGAGACCGGTTGGAGGAGCCGTTGAGGATGGACGCACATGTAAGCGCATGAAGATAGGACGGGCAAGAGCGACCGGCGGTGCCATGGGGCACAAGGACTATCCCCGAGGAACGAACCAAGGAGTCACGAGGGACGAACGGACGGGGCGAAAGCCAACCAAGGTAGTGTGACTCCTGAGTAGTAGATTAGAGGGAGATAGATAAAGATCGGTACGCCACGTTTTTGCCACGGTAGGATGAATGTCTATTGTCTATTGTGTAACATAATAAATGTACGGTTCCTCGATGTTTGAACCCAGGACTGTTGATTTAAGTTCCTTGTCTCCCGGCCTTCCTCAGACATAGCAACGATCCCAAATGTACGAGTTCACGTACGTCAAGAGAGGGTTACGTCCCCAGTGAAACCTTGTGACAGCCGACCTGAACATGGGTTCGAGTCCCGTACGAGGGTGGTGGGGACAAGGGCGGGTCGGCGCGTGAATTCGGTACATAACAATATGTCCAAAGGTTTATTTTGTATTAATTCTAAAGGACAAGTTATGTCTAAGAGTTCACAAGTAAAAAGAGATGGCTAAGGAGAGTGTGGTTGGACCCTAAGGGTGTATATTGTATTAACTCTAAAGGGCAGTATATGTCTAAGAGTTTACAAGTAAAAAAAGATGGCTAAGGGGAGTGTGATTGGACCCTAAAGGTGTATATTGTATTAACTCTAAAGGGCAGTATAGGGCACTAGCAACACCAAAAGACAACAATGAAACAAATGAATTGAATCGATGGACAAACAACAAGCTGTCAAAAAAAAATTCGTCTGATTTTGGAAATAAAACAAAAAACAAATAAATACACATACAAAACTTTCACTTAGTCGTTGTCTTTTATTAAAAGTTTTAAATGGTGAGCAGCTACTATTGCTACACTTGTTTTTATTTCTATGGTTGCAATTTTATTATTTTGACAGCTGATTGTTTGTCCATCAGTTCAATTCATTTGTTCCATTGTTGTCTTTCGGTGTTGCTAGTGCCCTATATGTCTAAGAGTTCACAAGTAATAAAAGATGGCTAAGGAGAGTGTGATTGGACCCTAAAGGTGTATATTGTATTAACTCTAAAAGGCAGTATATGTCTAAGAGTTCACAAGTAAAAGGAGATGACTAAAGAGTGTGTGATTGGACCCTAAGGGTGTATATTGTATTAACTCTAAAGGGCATATGTCTAAGAGTTCACAAGTAAAAAGAGATGGCTAAGGAGAGTGTGATTGGACCCTAAGAGTGTATATTGTATTAATTCTAAAGGACAGTATATGTCTAAGAGTTCACAAGTAAAAAGAGCAGGCTAAAGAGTGTGTGATTGGACCCCCAGGGTGTATATTGTATAAACTCTAAAGGGCAGTATATGTCTTAGAGTTCACAAAAAAAAGAGATGGCTAAGGAGAGTGTGATTGGACCCTAAAGGTGTATATTGTATTAATTCTAATGGACAAGATATGTCCAAAGGTTTATTTTGTATTAATTCTAAGACAAGTTATGTCTAAGAGTTCACAAGTAAAAACAGATGGCTAAAGAGAGTGTTATTGGACCCTAAGGATTTATATTGTATTAAATCTAAAGGACAAGTTATGTCTAAGAGTTCACAAGTAAAAAGAGATGGCTAAGGAGAGTGTGATTGGACCCTAAAGGTGTATATTGTATTAACTCTAAAAGGCAGTATATGTCTAAGAGTTCACAAGTAAAAGGAGATGACTAAAGAGTGTGTGATTGGACCCTAAGGGTGTATATTGTATTAACTCTAAAGGGCATATGTCTAAGAGTTCACAAGTAAAAAGAGATGGCTAAGGAGAGTGTGATTGGACCCTAAGAGTGTATATTGTATTAATTCTAAAGGACAGTATATGTCTAAGAGTTCACAAGTAAAAAGAGCAGGCTAAAGAGTGTGTGATTGGACCCCCAGGGTGTATATTGTATAAACTCTAAAGGGCAGTATATGTCTTAGAGTTCACAAAAAAAAGAGATGGCTAAGGAGAGTGTGATTGGACCCTAAAGGTGTATATTGTATTAATTCTAATGGACAAGATATGTCCAAAGGTTTATTTTGTATAAATTCTAAAGGACAAGTTATGTCTAAGAGTTCACAAGTAAAAACAGATGGCTAAAGAGAGTGTTATTGGACCCTAAGGATTTATATTGTATTAAATCTAAAGGACAAGTTATGTCTAAGAGTTCACAAGTAAAAAGAGATGGCTAAGGAGAGTGTGATTGGACCCTAAAGGTGTATATTGTATTAATTCTAAAGGACAAGATATGTCCAAAGGTTTATTTTGTATTAATTCTAAAGGACAAGTTATGTCTAAGAGTTCACAAGTAAAAAGAGATGGCTAAAGAGAGTGTGATTGGACCCTTAAGGTGTATATTGTATTAATTCTAAAGGACAAGATATGTCCAAAGGTTTATTTTGTATTAATTCTAAAGGACAAGATATGTCTAAGAGTTCACAAGTAAAAAGAGATGGCTAAGGAGAGTGTGATTGGACCCTAAAGGTGTATATTGTATTATTTCTAAAGGACAAGATATGTCCAAAGGTTTATTTTGTATTAATTCTAAAGGACAAGTTTTGTCTAAGAGTTCACAAGTAAAAAGAGATGGCTAAGGAGGGTGTGATTGGACCCTAAAGGTGTATATTGTATTAATTCTAAAGGACAAGATATGTCCAAAGGTTTATTTTGTATTAATTCGTAATATGAGACGTTAAGCCCCATTTATCTATTAAGGACAGTATATGTCTAAGAGTTCACAAGTAAAAGGAGATGGCTAAAGAGTGTGTGATTGGACCCTAAGGGTGTATATTGTACTAACTCTAAAGGGCAGTATATGTCTAAGAGTTCACAAGTAAAAGGAGATGGCTAAAGAGTGTGTGATTGGACCCTAAGGGTGTATATTGTACTAACTCTAAAGGACAGTATACGTCTAAGAGTTCACAAGTAAAAGGAGATGGCTAAAGAGTGTGTGATTGGACCCTAAGGGTGTATATTGTATTAACTCTAAAGGACAGTATATGTCTAAGAGTTCACAAGTAAAAGGAGATGGCTAAAGATTGTGTGATTGGACCCTAAGGGTGTATATTGTATTAACTCTAGAGGACAGTATATGTCTAAGAGTTCACAAGTAAATGGAGATGGCTAAAGAGTGTGTGATTGGACTCAAAGGGTATATATTGTATTAACTCTAAAGGACAAGATATGTCTAAGAGTTCACAAGTAAAAGGAGATTGCTAAAGAGTGTGTGTTTGGACCCTAAGGGTGTATATTGTATTAACTCTAAAGGACAGTATATGTCTAAGAGTTCACAAGTTAAAGGAGATGGCTAAAGAGTGTGTGATTGGACCCTAAGGGTGTATATTGTATTAACTCTAAAGGACAGTATATGTCTAAGAGTTCACAAGTAAAAGGAGATGGCTAAAGAGTGTGTGATTGGACCGTAAGGGTGTATATTGTATTAACTCTAAAGGACAGTATATGTCTAAGAGTTCACAAGTTAAAGGAGATGGCTAAAGAGTGTGTGATTGGACCCTAAGGGTGTATATTGTACTAACTCTAAAGGACAGTATACGTCTAAGAGTTCACAAGTAAAAGGAGATGGCTAAAGAGTGTGATTGGACCCTAAGGGTGTATATTGTACTAACTTTAAAGGACAGTATATGTCTAAGAGTTCACAAGTAAAAGGAGATGGCTAAAGAGTGTGTGATTGGACCCTAAGGGTGTATATTGTATTAACTCTAAAGGACAGTGTTTTAAATAACTTTTAGTAATAAGTTGTTAATGATATTTATTATTATTTACTTGTACAAGGTTAAACACATGTTAGTTTAGTAAAGCTCTTAACACGTTGAGCGTTCTATTTAGCTCGGGAGCCATCTTATACTACTGTTGCCAACTGTCGGCACATGAATGATTGTTGTTGTTGTTGTTAAGATTAAATTATAACTATCGATATTATGACATGCCCCCTTTTTTTTTTTTTTTTTTTTTTTTAAATTGACAAATATTGAGGATAATATTAACACAATCTTAAGTTTTATAACTATACTACAATTACTTGAATCATTAAATTAAATTTTAAACATGAATGATTTTATGGATTAATCTTGGAATCTAGCAGGCATCTTGATCACACGACCCCGCCTGCTGAGTAGTTGGGAGCCTCCACCATCCATAGGGACCTTCTGGGGATGTTGAACGCCCGGTCGGATAGGCGTAGGAGCTGACCCGGATAGAACCTCTGGTGGGGCTGATAACTCAGGAACTGGCTGTAGAGATGGTTCTCCTGAGGCTTTAATCGGGCTGCCTGTAGGAGTTGTCGCTCTTGGGACGCCTTTTTCTGGAGTGCTTGGAGTCATTCTTGACACGCTCGTAGTCGGAACAGGACGCAGATGGACTCGATTTCTCCGATAGGATGCTCCATCAGGGGTCGAAACATTGTAAGACCTTGGCGTATCTTCATGTCTAGTGACTGTGGCTGGTATCCAATTTCGGGACTCTTTCTCCATAAGCACAGGCTGGCCAGGATGTAGTATAGGTAAGGGTTTAGCTTGGTGGTCATGATATTGTTTTTGAAGGTTTTGTTTATGGTTTAATATTTTAAGGGTATCTTCAGTATGGAATAAGGGTTTGAGAAGAGTATCAGGGATGGGAAACATTGTGCGAATTCTCCGGCCCATCAGCATTTCTGCCGGAGATGGTAGTTGATACTTAGGTGTAGCATTGTATTCCATTAATGGGATGGCAATGTCTTCCTGTGCCCTGACTGCCTTAATCAGTAGACCTTTTATGGTTGCATTTGTTCGCTCAACTTGGCCGTTGCTTCTTGGGTAAGTCGGACTTGAGGTGATGTGAATAATGTTCCATTTGTCATAGAACTCTTTCATTTCCTTTGAGTTAAATGGAGGTCCATTATCAGAAATAAGATAACCCGGTATTCCATGAGTAATGAACATGTTTTTTAGTTGTGTGATTACTGCTAAAGCATTTGTGCTAGTCATCTGCCTGACTTCTGCAAATTTTGAATGGTAATCTACTACAACCATAAACTCCTTGTTATTTATTTTTACAAAGTCGATTCCCAGTTTGTTCCAAGGTAGGTCAGGTATGGTATGTGGTATCAATGGCTCTCGGCTGTTTGATCGAGAGTAGCTTTGACAAACGTTACAATTCTGTACATATGTGGTGATGTCGCCTGACATACCTCTCCAATACATAGCATCTTTAGCTTTGGCCAAACAAGAATTTATCCCTTGATGCGCTTGATGTATGTTGACCTTTTGGAATCATAAGTTTAGAACCCAAGAAAAGGTAACCATTGTTTGCATGCAACTCTTCCTTTCTATTCCAATAGATATGAGCTACGCTATGTGCATCTTTAGGTTTGTGCTTTGGCCAACCATTGTGAATGTAGAATTTAATGCTCTGAAATTCTTCATCTTCTTGTACGTCCTTCAGAAACACTGTTTCTTTAGCATCTGACATGTTCACGAGTGAATGTACCGCATTCGCTTCACCAAACAGGTATGGAGTCTCAACATGTGCATCGTCTTTTGGCTGTCTAGACAATGCATCAGCCATATACATGTATTTACCTGGAACATGTTTTAAGGTAACTGTGTAACGAAGAAAACGAAGACAGAGACGCTGTAGCCGTGGAGAGATATTCTCCAATGGCTTGTTTACTAAACCGAGAATCGGTTTATGATCTGTCTCAACAACAAAGTTTCGTCCATATAGATAGAAATGGAAGTGTTCACATCCATATATTATCGCCAGAAGCTCCTTTTCGATCTGCGCTAAATTACGCTGAGCTGGTGTTAACGTGGCTGATGCAAACGCGATTGGTTTGTTGTCTTGCAATAACACAGCACCCAGTCCAAATGAACTAGCATCAACTGAGAGTTTCGTTTCTTTGGTCTCGTCAAAGAACGCGAGCACTGGAGCATGCGTTTTGCAAGATTTAAGATGTTCAAATTCAGTTGTATGGATTACATCCCAGATGAATTCGTTATTTTTATGTAGAAGTTGACGGAGGTTGTGAGTCTTTTCCGAGAGATTTGGTATAAATTTTCCCAGGAAATTTATCATACCCAAGAATCTCTGAAGTTCCACTTTCAAACTTGGTACAGGGAATTCTTGTATGATTTTAACCTTTGCTTGGTGGATTGAAATTCCGTCAGGGGTGATTTGAAGACCTAAGTACTTGATTGTTGATACAGCTAGTTGTAATTTGTGAATGCTGAACTTGAAATTTAGTTTTCGGGCTCGGTCGAGTAATGCTTTAAGTCTTTCATTATGTTCCTCTTCAGTACGCCCATAGATCAAAATATCATCAAGATAACTAAGAACTCCTTCCAGGCCTTCAAGTAACTTATCGATTTCTTTTTGCATTATTTCTGGTGCACTCTTTATCCCAAACGGTACACGTAGGAATCAATATCTACCATAGGGTGTTGATATCGTGCATAGCTTTGAGCTTTCGGGTGTTAGTGGTATTTGCCAGAATGCACTGGAAGCATCGAGAACTGTGAATACCTTTGCACCTTCCAATTTGGCAAATATTGCATCAGGAGTTGGCATTGGGTGATGTTCTCTTTTGATGTAAACATTTAAAGGTCTGGGATCCATACAGATTCTGATTGAACCATTGGGTTTGTTGACTACCACAATCGGGTGTACCCAATCTGTAGGTCCTTCTTCCTTGACAATTATCTCATCGTCTACCATTTTCTGTAGTTCTGTTTTAACTTTTTCCTTCACAGTTAGTGGAAGTTTCCTAGCGGCTGAAATTTGTGGTACAGCATTGTCATCTAGTGTAATGTTGTGGGAACTGCTCAATTTTCCTAATCCCTGAAATACATCTTTGTATTCTTCAACAATTTGCTTAGCGTTTACAGTAGGTTGTTTATCTATGTTTGTAGCATGTAAACGGCTAACTAGATGTAATTTTTGACAAGCCTCTAATCCTAAAATGGGAGGAGCCTGTGCGCATGCAGACACATAGAATGTCAAGTTTACTTTTCCCTGTTTGTTATGTGTCTCACACTCTAGATCGCAGCTTCCTAGCATCTTTAGTTCATGGCCTGAATAAGCTGTTATGTGATTCGTGGTTGTTTTAAGATGTGGTTTATTTTTAAGTTTTTCAAACATTTGTCTCGAAATTATGTTAACATCTGACCCTGTGTCAAGCTTGAAGTTTATTTTTAAGTTTCTAATGCTTATTTCTTGTGTCCATGATCGCTCTGTTATTGCATTTGTTTGGATATGTCCACAAAAGTACTCTGGATCTCCCAACGAATCTTCATCAGAGTTTGCATTTTGTACAGCAATCTGTCCACAGCAATAGTCTTGTTCACTACCTGAATCCTCCTCTTCCGAGTTTGTTTTTTCTATAGCCAAAACTTTACCCTGAGAGTCATATTTTGCTCTGCAAGCTTTATGGAAGTGACCTGGTCTCCCACATCTTTTACATTCTTTCCCATAAGCTGGACATTCTTGTGGCTTATGTGTTGTTCCACAACGCGAGCATGCAAATGTTTTGTTGCTAGCACTGTTTTTGTCCTGCTGTTTTTGTGTGTTAGTATTATGGTGTTCTGGATTAGGCCTAGGTCGAAATCTTCCTGACCTGTCACCTTTCTTTGATACTGAATGTGTAGTGTGTGACATCATGGCCTGTGTCTGGCGTTTTGATGACTCGTCAGCCCTGCATAAGTTAATTGCCTTATCAAGAGTCATGGCAGGATCTTTTAGTAGTCTCTCTCGCATAGGCACTTCTATGATACCGCCTATTAACCTATCCTTTGTCAAGGAGTCAGTGAGTTCGCCAAACTCACAATCTTTTACCTTTTCGCGTAAATTCATGACATAATCATCTATGGACTGACCCTCAGCCTGATTGTGTGTAAAGAATAAATACCGTAAGTAAGTGGTATTCTTGAATGGTGCATAATGCGCGCCAATTGCATCTAACACTGCTTTTACAGTTCTTTGTTCTCCTTCAGGGGGTATTGTGCGTAGATGGTTGAAGACGGCTAGGCCCTGGTCCCCAATCACATGCAGTAGGTTAGCTATTTGTTTGTTTCTAGGTTTTGTGTCTATATCTGCTGCTTCAAAATAGATTTCATATTTCTGACGCCATCTGCTCCACGATTCGGCTGGAGAATTGCCGGCCTCAAAGGGAGGTGGTTGAGTGTATGTCGTCATTACTGTGCAATACCATTGATCTGTGGCTTACCTCAGTCGACGATCTTAACTTCTGACACCATGTTTTAAATAACTTTTAGTAATAAGTTGTTAATGATATTTATTATTATTTACTTGTACAAGGTTAAACACATGTTAGTTTAGTAAAGCTCTTAACACGTTGAGCGTTCTATTTAGCTCGGGAGCCATCTTATACTACTGTTGCCAACTGTCGGCACATGAATGATTGTTGTTGTTGTTGTTAAGATTAAATTATAACTATCGATATTATGACAGACAGTATATGTCTAAGAGTTCACAAGTAAAAGGAGATGGCTAAAGAGTGGGTGATTGGACCGTAAGGGTGTATATTGTACTAACTCTAAAGGACAGTATATGTCTTAGAGTTCACAAGTTAAAGGAGATGGCTAAAGAGTGTGTGATTGGACCCTTAGGGTGTATATTGTATTAACTCTAAAGGACAGTATATGTCTAAGAGTTCACAAGTAAAAGGAGATAGCTAAAGAGTGTCTGGGTGGACCCTAGGGGTGTATATTGTATTAATTCTAAAGGGTTCACAAGTAAAGAAGATGGCTAAGGAGGTTGTGATTGGACCCTAAGGGTGTATATTGTATTAACTCTAAAGGGTTTACAAGTAAAGAAGATGGCTAAGGACAGTGTGATTGGACCCTAAGGGTGTATATTGTATTAATTATAAAGGGTTCACAAGTAAAGAAGATGGCTAAGGAGGTTGTGATTGGACCCTAAGGGTGTACATTGTATTAATTATAAAGGGTTCACAAGTAAAGAAGATGGCTAAGGAGGTTGTGATTGGACCCTAAGGGTGTACATTGTATTAATTATAAATGGTTCACAAGTAAAGAAGATGGCTAAGGAGGTTGTGATTGGACCCTAAGGGTGTACATTGTATTAATTATAAAGGGTTCACAAGTAAAGAAGATGGCTAAGGACAGTGTGATGGTCACCTTAAGGTTTTGGCTTTGCAGGGCAGCGGCGCCGCGGTTTCGGCCACATGTTCCTGTAGGAATTGGTTGAGGTCCCCGTTGTCCGCGTACTCCACGACCACACAGAGAGGATCGTCCTGGAGACACGCCCCCAGGACTCGCACGATGTTGGGGTCGTTGAGTCGGGCCAGGATACGAGCCTCCTCCTTGAAGTCGCTCCTGGAGAAGGCAAAAGAGATTAGTACACAAATACTTTTTCCATGATTTTCTCTTTTCATTTCTTTAACATTTTCTATTTCTGTTTCTCTCTTCAGTTTTTTCCTTTTGTCCTTTTACGTGTGTAGTTCTCTTACTTTATGCCCACGCTTGTCTGTATTTCTGTTACAAATGTATATTTATTTTTCTTATATTAATGTATTGAATTTGTATAACGTGTAATTAGTAGAAGTAGTAGAACTTTTATTTAGCAATTTGCTATTTTTACATATAGCCTCAAGTACATATTACCTTTAAACTAATTTATCATACCTACAACAAACGGCTCTTATCTCTAGTTAACATAATATTTGACAATACAATTATTCACGTTTTATTTTACCTATATTGTTTTAGTATACAACAGCTATATTATTAGGTACTTCAATTACAACAAACCTTTCATCCTGATTCCATATACACAATACTAGAAAGTGTTACACTTATACATTACTTTCTTTCTCCTTTCTAATCCTACCCTAGTTAGTGATTGTATTGCCACATATTTATTTACTTATTAATTTGTGTTATAAAGATATTTATTCATCCCAATCAGAACTCTTTTCATAAGATTTTGTCATTAATTTCCCAGTTTTATAAGTTTATTGCACTCTATTCTAAAACGTTTAGGATTGTTCTCATTGCGCATACTTATAGGGATTCGATTGAATATTTTTACACCTCTCACAAATATTAAATTCTCCTCTTTTCTTTTGTGTATTCTGTTGACGTTTAAATTCATTGCTCTCCTTGTTTGATATTTGTGTATATTCCCAACCTCGGTTAGTTTGTCCCCTGAGTATTTGGGCGTAAGACCTTTATATTATGTTTTGTGAATGAATGAGAGGGTATTAAGTAGTATCCTTTCTTTTACTTGCATCCATCCTAATGCATTACACATTTTATTTATGGATGTAGTTCTGTTTACTTAGATATATCTCTCATTACTTTGTTTTGCAGTTTTTGCAAAATCATGACTTCATTTTGTCCTAATAAAAATAACAATGAGCTACAATAGTCTATGTGGGGAGCAACAATTGCTTTATAAAACATTATTTTTGCTTCCATAGGTAAAGATCTGTGGATTCTTAAGAATAAGCCAACTTTTTTGTGCCATTTTCTTAATTACATACTGTCCATGTTGTTCGAACGTTAATCCGTGATCTATCATTATACCTAGGTGTTTAATTTCATCCACTATCTCAACGTTTTCTCCACCAATTTTATTTCGATTTGACCCCCAGTTTTTCTCATTCTTGATGAACATACGTATTAACTTAGCCTTAGTTTTTTCCAGATTTGGCTTCATTTTATTAACTTCTAGCCAAATTTCCAGTAAATTTATATCAGTATTCAGTTTTTCTACCACTTCATTTATCTTTATACCTGAAATTGAAATTAAAGCATCATCTGCATGTAAGTGTAGTGTTACAAATTAAAGGTTATTGGTAATGTCACTTATGTATATTATAAATAATAATGACAAATAATAATAAATAATAATTTTTTCCTCAATTAATTTTTATTGTTCTCGTTCTCTTTTCAAAAATGATTTGTTTTATTGTGTTGCTATTCTTACTATTTCATGAGTTTGCCATTATGATTTGTATTGTTCTACTCATTGTCCTGTTTTGTAAATCAGTTTTATAACTTAATGGGGTGAGCATTCAATAAATAAACACAAGGTGCACCACGCACTCTGCATCGTTCATTATCATTCGTGAACTAACACTATAAAATAGATGACGAATTAAATGAACAAAATAGATAATGCAATAGTTGCCTAATCATGTCATCATATATCGGGATATCCACTGATATCTACAATACGTCTGCTGGATATAAACAATATAAGCCACTTCCAAACAATATAAAATTACACAGCACTTATAAGGAACGTTACAATTATAATATGAGTGAATTAGTGGCTATGATATTAGAAGTATAGTTCGAATGAGAAAGGTGCACAACTCCCTTATTTTTGTCACTTTTTTTATTTTTTATATTACATTATTTCCTTAGCATATGCTTTAGTATTTGTTTACTTTTGCATGGATGCAGGACACAACCCATGTGGATGGACCGTCGGTCCGCTTCCTGCATCCTTACTTTAATCAGGCATCAGGCATCAATATTTATAAATTACCTTGCAATGTATAATGTCTGATATTGATGTCTGGTATTGATGTTTGATATTGAATGTCTGTTATTGAATAAATAAATAATAGTAATTATAATAATAATAATAATAATAATAATAATAATAATAATAATAATAATAATAATAATAATAATAATAATAATAATAATAATAATAATAATAATAATAATAATAATAATAATAATAATAATAATAATAATAATAATAATAATAATAATAATAATAATAATAATAATAATAATAATAATAATAATAATAATAATAATAATAATATGAACATTTGTGTGATGCGCAACTACTATAGAATTACGTTATTAGAAACTAGATTAGTTGGATATCGACAAGAACTGCACCGAGCGTTTACACGTGAATACCCGTTAGTAGATAAGATAAGATAAGATAAGTTTTTATTCAGTCTTTTTTTTTTTTTTTTTTTTTTTTTTTTTTTTTTTTTTGTACATAAATAAGATAGTATTTAATATAATAATATTAAATTTGTTATAATTTGAGTATACATGTACTATATGTTTAAGTAATTAGTAAAGATAAAGTAAAGTAAAGTAATAATAAAGTAAAGATATTGACAGTATAAAGATCTGAAAACCCACATAGGTGCGTGTGCACGTGTGCGTGGGAAAGGAGGTAGTTTACAGTTTAATGAGGGAATGACGGGGGATATCGAGACTTGTGTTCTGTGTGATTACTGATTATGGTTGTTCTGATTTTAAAACTATTTATTATTTCTTTTTATAGGAATTTCTTAATTATGATGGTTTTGGTCCTAAATCTAATTCTTCTTTCTTTCTTGTTTTTTTTTTTTTTTTTTTTTTTTTTTTTTCTGATTAGATGGCTTTTTAAATTTTAAATTTTGCTAGTGAGTTAGTTTAATTAAGTTAGTGCAGAAATAGCAGTCTTTTGCTATTAGCCATTTGTGGAGATTTCTTTTAAATTTATTTAAGTTATTAGATGCTTTAATATAATCTGGTAGTGAGTTATAGACCCTGGGACCTAGGTAGCTATATTGCCTGAGTCCAAACGATGTATTTTTCCTGGGTAATATTAATTTGTTCTGTGTTGCCGATCTAGTCGTGTGTATATGTGATGTTATCGTGGATTTGTTTGTATTTTTATGTTGGTGAATCGATAGGAATTTAATGAAGATTTTTCTTATATCGTAAATTTGGCTGTTTTGGAAGGTATCTATTGTGGGGTACCGGGCTGGTTTGTTAAGCATTATTTTTAATATCTTTTTTTTGTAGAGTATGCAGTGGTTTTAGGTGAGTTTCAAGTGCATTTCCCCAGGCTAGTATTCCATACTGTAAGTATGATTGTACAAGGCTATAGTAGACAATTTTTAGAGAGTGAAAGCTAATTATGTTTCTGAGTCTATTGAAATTGTAGGCTATTTTTCTTATCTTTTTTATAGTTTCTTGGATGTGGGTTTTCCATTTAAGGGCACTATCAATTGTCATACCAAGATATTTGGTTGTTAAAACTGTTTTTAGTTCATAGCAGTTACAAATTGATTCTGTCTGTGAATTTACCTTAGTATTAGTATTAGTATTGCAAGATGCATTGTGGATTTTGATCGGTCTTTGTTCATTGTGTTTTAGCGGGTAGAGAGAGAAAAATAAACAGACAGTTTTATCGAGATTAAGCGTTAATAGATTCTCTTGTAGTGATATTTTTATTTCTTTTAAGCCCGCTTCAATTTTTTCGTGAAGAGCTTCATGTGTGATATCGCTAAAGATTATTGTATGTAACCGAACAAAGAGTAGCAGACCAAAGGAGAATAATTGTAAGTAATGGTATGCTACCATTTAATCTATTGAACGTAATAAGACATGAAGTAGAGGAAGAACTACAAATGGATGAAGAAAATGAAGAGGATTTGGCGAACGAGGAGCACATCATGGAAGCATCAAGAAACGATGACCATCTACGACAAGAATTAATGGAACAAGTAGATCTACCAGAAGGTCAGAACACACAAGAGGTACATCATCAACATCCACCTATAAATAACATTGAACAAGAAGAGAATACAAGAGGGAACACACAAGAAATAGACGAGTTAAAGAACATATTACATTAAGCTTTTGAAAATGCTTTGTCAGAATTTTCACATATAGAACCGAACAAGAGACATAGAATTCCTAAACCTAAACAGTCTAAGCAAATGGACATAGTACTGCACGTAATGAACGCACATATATTGTTAGATTACGCGAAGAAAGAATTGTCATTTGAGGAAGTGCATGCAGCAATATATTGTGGAGCCGTAGCAGTGGTCAGACAATTAGGATTAAAAATAAAGTTGGTACATTCTCAGAACATAAAAACAAATAAGACTCCAAAATGGGAACGAAGATTAGTCAAATGCATCAACGAGTTAAGGAGAGATATTGGGAGATTAGAACAATTCAGGATGGGTAATAGATCTAAAAAGATATTAAAATATTGCCAACACATATTTGAAAGGTTTAAAATCCATACTATACATGAAACACCGAACGAGGCTACAAACGAATATTTGGATACTCTAAAGCAAAAAGTAAGTGCATTAGCCAAACGACTACGAAGATATAAAGAGTGTAGTGGTAGAAAAGAACAAAACGAAATGTTTAAAGAAAAAGAAAAAGAATTCTACCAGCAAATTAACAATAGAGAAGAAATAGTAGGAAATGGTATACCGTTGAAGACAGAGATTGAGCAGTTTTGGGGTGGCATATGGAGTAACCCAATAATGCACAATCACAATGCAACATGGATTCAAGATGAAATTGAGGCAATGAGTGATATCGAAGAAATGACATTTGATGGCATCAGTGTAAATGATATAAAATCAACGATACAAAATACTCATAATTGGAAAGCACCCGGTAATGAACATTCAAAATTTTTGGTACAAGAAGTTTTCAAACATGCACACCCAGATTGCTTAATGTCTTAATGAATTTATATTAGGAGACAAGGATTTACCAGATTTCTTTACTGAAGGAATAACATTTCTTAAACCAAAAGATAATGACACCAAAAATCCAAGTAAATATAGACCAATTACATGCTTACCTACTATATACAAAATTTTGACATCGTGCATAACAAATAAAATATATAGTCACTGCGAAAACACAATATATTAGCTGAAGAACAAAAGGGATGTCGTAAATTGTCGCAAGGGTGTAAGGAACAATTAATTATCGATTCTGTTGTAATGAACCAAGCTTTCAACAAGAAGAGAAACATTCACGTTAGCTATATTGATTACAAGAAAGCGTATGATTCGTCACCACATTCGTGGCTAATAACGATACTGGAAATTTATAAAGTAAACCCATTGATAGAAAACTTTTTGCGGACAGCGATGACGAGTTGGAAAACAACATTAAAGTTAAACGTAGGCAAAGAGCAGATATGTACTGACCCAGTTAACATCCGACGAGGTATTTTTCAAGGTGACTCGTTTAGTGCGCTATGGTTTTGTCTTTCATTAAATTCATTATCTCATATCCTAAACAAATCTTCACATGGTTTCAAGATAAAGGACGGTAATACGGTTTGCCACACACTTTCACATCTATTCTACATGGACGATCTCAAGCTATATGCTTTAAATGCGACACACATGACGAATCTTCTTAACTCAACGTTAGAATTCAGTAGAGATATATGTATGGATTTTGGAATTGATAAATGTAAGTCACTCCATGTCATCAAAGGAAAGATAACGAAATTGGAAGGGTTTTAAATTGACGAAGACAACCGGATTGGAGTAATGGACGAAGAAGACATATACAAATATCTAGGATTTGCGCAGGCTTAACGAATTGATCATAAACTGATGAAAAGTAAACTAATTTCTGCATACAAGAAACGAATAGGATCCATTTTAAAAACACAACTAAATGGTAAAAACAAGATCACAATATCGTATGGGCAACACAATTCACTGTAATTGTCACTTATTCCTGGATGTAGACATTGTTTAAATGATTGTCAAAGGACAGACCTGGTGACATTTCCTATGTTGGCGGGATAAATTTGAATTAGCCTAGTTGTAGAAGTTACCCATAGGTGGGGTGAGGGTAGAGGAGTAGGACGCCAGGAAGATAGCTACAGTTTACAGCTCACTGTTACGAGCTGCCGATATTTCAGTAATAAATTGTACTGTTTAATGTTCTATTATCAATAAATAGTTTAATTACAACAAACCCAACGCAATATCGCGACGTACAGAGTTATCCCTGCTGTGAAACAATTATTCCTAGTTTGTAGATTGTTATTCAATAATAATGGTTTAGTTGTCATATCGAAATAAATAGTGAATGGTTAGTTGACAAATAAAAAGATTGATTCTATTACAGAGCTTACACACACATTCATTCACATTCAATATTTCATATGAATGCGTTACAACATTGCGATAATATAACCTAAAGGGGGCAAAGTCAATATGTTTATAAAGTGAAATAAAATATCAATACAAT
Organism: Isoperla grammatica; assembly: GCA_945910005.1. NCBI lineage: Eukaryota > Metazoa > Arthropoda > Insecta > Plecoptera > Perlodidae > Isoperla > Isoperla grammatica. Next base: position 55,435,674 of record OX246739.1, on the reverse strand, counting down.
TCATTCATAAACATAACATCAACTAGAAACTGTATTTTAATGTTTGGTACATCGGTGAGTTAACTAATGTTTAATTTTATTTGTTTAAAAATGATAAGGTAAAACCAAACCTAAATTTAATAATAATTAAATAGTAAATTTAATTAAATTTAAATTTTAAATTTTTCTTAATTACATTTTTTTTAGTATTAGTTAGTTGTAATAGTAAATATTTATTTAGCAAACTAGCTATTGTTATACATTTGACAACCGCAACCCGTAGAGGCCTACATAATATACCACAGCACGATAACACATGATCATACAGATTTAAATATGATCATACAGCTTGAAATATAACACAATAATTCTATAAAACTTCTATTATATCCTTTCACCATAAACTCTAGGATTTGAGAAATTTAACGCATTTTTTTCTAAATGTATGTAAATTATTTATATCTCTTATATTTTCATCGATCTTATTGAATAACCTTATCCCACTATAAAAAAGTGATTTGTCAGTGCTACTTTTGTTCTTACATTCTAGATACAATTTATTTGTGCTTCTCGTTTTGTATTGATGCTTATCCATTACTTGACATATTTTATTTAAATAGTTAGGGACTAAACCCTAAGTAATTTTAAATATTATAACCGCTGTATTTAAAGCTATTCTCTGCTGCACAGAGGTCCATTGTAATGCTAGTAGCATATCAGATATCCTTGTATATCTGTTTCATCCTAATACAATAGAATCCCCCTCATAGAATCCATTTTGGAGTGTTTTTAGCAAATAAATGCCTGATTTGCGTATGCCCCATGATAGTGTAGCGTAAATTTATTAAAATGGTTTGTTTTAAAACCCGTGCAGTGTACCACAGATATGATCATCTGATTATAGGGATTTGTGCAAATCTGTTGGTCTCGTTTCACTGAAGAATCAACGCAATGTTTCTGATGTCATTTTTTAATTTAAAATCGTACATAATATAACATGTTTGATGTCTTGCCCCTTTAAAACTACATACAGTTTCGGGTTCCATTCAGGCACACGCTACAGTTTCGGGTTCCATTCAGGCACACGCATTGGCAGGATTTGTTTATTTTACCCAAGGGCTGTGTTTATATCTATAAATTTAATTGTTTTAACAGAATCCAAGAGTGTTTTAACATTTATGTGCCTTTTTCTAATGATTTTTTTGGGGTTCTCTAGTCTTATTTAAAAAGTGTGTGAAGTCACTTCCGTGGTAGCATTGTGCCTTGACTAGGCACTTATATAGTGTCTAGTATGATTTATCTTGTGTATTTGTTTTTATATGTGAATTATTATTGTATCGCATTTGTGGGACAATGCCCTGTTGCTGATAAATAAATATCAACATTTAGCTCTTCTTTCCATTTCGCTAGTAGCAATTGCAACGTAGTTTCACACGAGTGTTTCGCACGGAATCCCGATTGGTTTTTACATAGAACATAGTTCTTTTTGTTCTTTGCAATAGCTTTCTAGTTCATTTTTAAGGTTGATTATTAAGTACGATTTTCTAATTATTATTCAGTAATAAAATTTCAAATACATTCATTCATTCAACATTCTTCGTGTTTAATTAAAAAATTGAATCGTTTTGTTTTTTAACATGAAATGTAATCATACAAGATTTAAAGATACTTTGACATTTGAAATAATAATTTCTGGTACATTAAGGCGTTCTATTGAATGTTTCAAGTACGTTCTCGCATTTTGAACCCTTGTAATAAAGTGCATATACCTCGCTTCGGATTGGTGGTTGCTATGGAGAAAACAAGCTAGCTGGAGGCCAAATATTTAGCGGGCCGTTATATACCCTATGGCCTTAGACCGCAACCCGAATTATGAATGTAATGAATGCGAATTTGAATTAGTCTAGTGCTTTGGAGTATATACGTATAATTCAGAGCAGTGTAATTTTTGTTTGTACCGAAACAAAGAAATATTTGTAACTTGTAACAGGTATTACTAGGGATGTCAAACGATTAAATTATTATAATCGATAATCGAATTCACTTTCACCTCCATAATCGATTATTAATCGATTTTAATCGTTTTGTTAAATGTCGGTATAGTAGCAAGTTTCTTCCAAACTTCGGTCTGGTTTCGGTTAGTTTGAATTGCCCGCGCAAGCCACGAGTTCGCAATTCGACTTCTTTTCGACTATCGATATATTTTACGTCACGGAGTATTTTTGTTATGTTCTGTCCAAAGTCCAAGATTTCGACGATAATTTCTGTCCTAGCTAGGCCTGAAGGGCTATAGTTATTCACTTCCCGTTTTTTTTAACCAATAAGTAATTAAGTATGCTGAATATGCGCCGTAATATTATTATTTTCATGTGCAGCGTAATTAAAATTTACGTGATGTGAACTAAAAATCGTAGCGACTTTTCTAACCTTACTTCTCTTGTTATTTGTGAACAAACATAACAACTCGTATTTTTATAGATCGTAGGCGTCGAATGCTGGGTCTAGGGTAGGCGACTAGACACAGCTATTCAAAATATGACTGGAAATTCGGCTCAAATTATGACGCAAAGTTATGCTGTTGCTGTTCTTAGGCCTAGGCCTAGGCCTACTGTAAATGAAACTGAGCAATAGCGATGCTAGCGCTAGCGCTCGCGCTCGAATAGGCGGCAGATCTTGAGAACTAAATTAAAAAAAGCGCGAAAATTTAAAATCGATTTTTTTTTAAATAATCGATTAATCGTTTTCGATTAATAATCGATTAATCGAATCGATTTAATCGTAATCGTTGACATCCCTAGGTATTACCAAGTCATACAAGTACAATATTATCCTTACAATCAATTTTATTTATGTGGGGTTGTGAATCATTAGCGAAGGAAATTGTTGTATTAATTGATATTTATATTGACTATCAATAAAATGCATTCCCTATACAAAGTGGAGACGCATTCACAAATAACAAATACAATAATCTTCCTTCAATGAATCTATCTGTTCGAGAAACGTACGAGTACTATATTCAATGGTTTAGAATGTTGACCTATTTCATTCAATACAGTCTTCACTTTATATACTGCAATGACACTATGAGAAATGATATACAAATGTGTGCAGTATTTATTTGTATTGATGTATTGTGGATACTTGAATGTATAACATATTTCAGCACCTCCCATACTTGCAACAGCATAACCTTACCCCAAACTGTAAACTATTAGATCTAGGATAAGAAGCGTTCACGTTTTCTGTATTGTATGCAGAAGAACTCTAATGCAAAACCTATCAATAACATAACAATACTGCTTTCATTCAGTTTTAAGTGGATCAATCATAATGCGTATCAAAGAAAAGAGGTTCCTAACTGAAATTAATACGAAACAAAGAATGTGTTTATTATTATTTTAACTGTTGTACAAACTAAAGTTTTAACGTGAATATATAAAGATATTGCTTATATTTTTCGTTATCATAGTAAGTTCACTTATAGGTACTAACAAAGTGCAATTACTACCTCCAATACTTACTGGACTAGGTTATAAATAATATATTCGTAACAAACCGGAAATTTACTTCAATATTGCTACTTCACATTTTGCCACTATTTTCATTTGGAAAAAATATTTAGAGTAATTCCTAAGTAGTATAACTTGCAACTAATTATAGTCGCCGTACAACATCTTCGGTAATGCTTCCGTCACAGATGGGTGAGCGGCAGCCAACCAGCAACCGTGACTAATCCAAATACCTGCTCGGGTTGGCCGAGACCGTAAACACGTCATTGATTGATGACGAAAGCATTACCGAAGTTGTTGTAAGAGAACTATAACTTCTTAAACGACTATAGCACAAAACTAAAGCCGTTCAATCCACATAGAAGTTTGTGGATGGTTCAAATTTCAACTTGATCGGACTTTCCGTTCGAACGCTGTCGCGAGACAAAAAAAAGAAAAATAAGAATTCCATAAGTCGAATGGAAACGCTCGCTTAGTTACCTGGTGGATTCTGAGGAGCCGTTCCTCAGCGACTTGACCGCGACCAGTTTGCAGTCGCTGTGTCTGAGGGCGTCGACGGCGTCGGGAAAACTATCCACCTCGCACAGATGAACCTCCCCGAACTGTCCGTGTCCCAGTTTCTCCAGGACTCTGAGATTCTCCCTCGGGAACTCGTAGAGTGGGACTTCCTCGTCTTCTTCGTCCTCGTCCGTAGCGTCGAGGACGTCGGGACGCACCGCGACGCCGTATGACGTCAGCGACACCTCCTGGAGGCCCAGCTGCGGGGGCGGCGAGAGGGGCGGCGGAGGGGGTGGGGGACCCTGATGGTAAAATATACTCAATAATTGTATTACTATTAACAGGGAAGGATACCTCTACGTCAACAACCGCACAACATTTTCATTTTTAAATTAAATCTCAAGAATGGACTTCGAAATCGAAAATTTTTAATCAACAGCGCACTGTGGTTTGGTAAGCTCTACATATTGAATGCTCTAAGTTGTGTTTTACATTATAATCAGTATGTTTGTTTATAATATATAATTAATTTTATTACTAACTATCGAATTAATATCAAAATAACTACGCTAATGGTTATAATTTTTTAGTCAGTCTGTAGGGCTACCAGAACACAGTGCGCAGTTGATTTAGATTTTCATCTTGAGATATAATTAAATAATGACCATTTTTTTCTGCCGCTTTTGACGTACCAAATCGCTCTTCAGCCTATATTTACAACAGATATAGTATTACATTTTATTACTGCAAATTTCATAAAATATGTATGGATGTGTAGATTCCATGGTAGTGTTCCCAGTGATGTGAGTTGATGGGTCTGAGGAGAACGGTTCTCATTTGAGCTATCAACTCATATCACAGAGCAAATCACCGCAGAACCTACATCTCCATCCACCAGCCTCCTTGAAAACATAATAAACCATAATATACAACATACACTTTAATAAACATATATACATGCACATGTATGTTAATCACCAATAAGGAAGATATCAAAATATTTAAAGCTAATCTACAGTAGAGTGTTAGCGTGAATACATTTGAATGATATCAATTTTAAAATTATGTGTTTGATTACGGTGCAATTAATGAATAACTATATCAAATCACGTTCTTAGACCATGTTGACAGTACATGCGTATTTTGATATGCATTGAATTATGTCTAGTGCTTTTGAATATATATACGTATAACCCTGTCCATACATATATGACTGCGTAGGCTGAATTTATAAGACTCTACTGTAAAAACATGTATTTCAAACAAACAACCTAAAACGTAATATTTTTTCTTTGATCCCGTAAAACAATTGAAAACCAAATTGAAAACACAACCAAGCCATCGATGAAGCTATTTTCAAAACAATACTCCATGAATAATAACTAATATCAATATTGAAATTGAAATTGAAATTGAAAACGTGTACATTCAAAATGCATGGTTATTTTTACGACAAGGTAAAGTGGGACAAAGCAATTACTTATCCACTTTGGAAAAATATACATAATATATGTTCTATATCAATTTCTCAGATATTTTCGAAATACCTAAGTAACGGAAAGGAAGAATTCTGAGGCCAGGCGATATATTATAGCAATGGCGGGTGTAATGGGTCCCTCGGGAAGACACCAAGACTATTCTGAGTTTTACCTAAATCGAGGTGGCGACGTGACCCACTTATTTTTTGTTTTATTTCAACGAAATAAGGTGGAGCGGAAATTATATGTTTTCAATATAAGGATACAATCCAAAGGTACAATATATTCCAGCACTGTTATGTAACGTAGATTGAACCTGAGAATGAGACTCTGTTCTACTCGGCACATTAAGGTCAACTCTTCCGACATGACGACCGAAACGAAGACATATTTTGGCACACACTGTAATAAAAAGCAATAGACACTTTTATGTAATGGCGCGTTCTCATGGTCAATGCTCGGCTTTTTTCGCGTGGCGGTAGCCAACCACAGAGATAAGCGCCGGCTGCGGTTTTCGCGGTGCTACGCCGCGAAAAAAATTAGATCAATTTTAATTTATATAATAGCGCCGCGTTGCGCCGCGTTGTGACGTCATAAGCGGCACTGCCATCTAAAGAGTGGGCGTTTAAAACATTTATCGTCAAACGCACCGTCACACCGTCACTTGCTTAGTGGCAGCATATAGAGACATAATACAGGGCGGGAGTGTGTTTCCTAACCTAGAAGAAGGAAACTGCTATCAGAGCACATCGGAGGTTCATTTGGCCATTTTGTGTTACAAAGTCCAACACCAACATACACCCGGACTATAAAACCTCAGACTTAATACTATAGTAGGCCTAGACAGACACAGATAATTACGAAGCGTAACTACCTAGATTAGCTAGGCCTAGCCCTGGTAATGGTCCTAGCGTAGTCCTACAACTTTGCGTTTTTCTTTTTATCATTACCATACTTGATTCTAGCTCTATGGCCTAGGCCTACGCAGGAATTTTGTGTCTTAATAATATCATAAGCCACTTTTTCATTGGCGCCATTTTTAAATGTGGCAAATGACAATGAAATCCCTTGCGCGTCGCGGCGATGAAGCCCAGGCATGGGAACTGCGCGCTCAGCATCCAAGCGTTGCGGCGCGTACATTTCCACGCCCATGGGAACTGCGCGCTCAGCATCCAAGCGTTGCAGCGCGTACATTTCCACGCCCATGGGAACGCGCCATAAAGCGCCATTCACAATCACTAATCAATAAGGCATAACGTGTGACTCGTATGGTTTATGGAGTAAGGCGTAAGAAATGCCAAAGACTTTGACCACTTCCTTACAGCTTACGACTTACGACGGGTTGTGACCAGATGCATTGAAACATACACATTGCAATATTAAACCATACGCCTTACGACTTACACCCTAAGCCATAAAACTGATTGTGAATTGCACTTCACAAGAACAAAAAGTAGTGTTTTTCAACTGTATTTTTTCATTCAACACAACTGTAATGTAACACAAATGAATTTCTATGATCATCATTGTAGTGTAGCAAAACTTTTAACTTTCATTTTTCATATATCTCAGTTAAGGTGAAGATATCTAGGGATCGTTACTTTTTTAAATTACATTTTTTCGATGCAGGTTGTTAAATACTGTTATTATGTCTGCAAAAACAGGATAGAAAAAAAATTACATATTTTTTTACGTTTACCGTCAGTTTTAAGGTGAATACCCCCCCTAAAAAAACACTTTTGCTAGGAATTACTTGTAAATGTGTATGTGTAACATATGAAGTGTACCCCTCCTCCCACCCTAATACCACAACTCCGACCGACCTCCGCGCGCTTCGTTCTGACTTCAGTCGAGCGCAGGCTCTGGTCAAAGCAAGGTCACGCCCGGCGAGGCGCCGCTCCGCTTACTTGGTATCATGTTTCCCTCCAATACTTGGATTGCATCTGTACATTTGCATTCTCAACAACTGATGAGCGGTACTGGGACACAAGGAGACAATTTCTTTGCGCAAATTACCTGTCTAGACCCGTAAAGTAGTTACGGCTGGACTGCGACACGAGCAAACTGGTGCGCTTAATCCGTGTACGTATTTCACCAACACTCGAAAAGTTTGTTACGTAGGCTTAAGACTGCAAGCATTTTGGGAAGATCAGGGTCGAGCGCATGATATGCACTTTATTTCGTGTAAGTAACTCTTTTCATAATTAAGTTATGGAATAGTAAAAACAGCATATACTCAAGTGCGTTTTTACCGGGACACGAAAAAATTCATTGAAAAAAACTGGTCACATAATTGTGTTTTAAAATTGTATACCATCATTCCTAAGATAGCAACCTATAGCATACTACATTTTCGTGTACTTGACAAATATGGTCTAGAGGTGCTATTACATGAACGTAAAGACTTTTGAAGCTATCGGTACACGTAAAAAATAAAAGTGTAATTTTTTAAACTCACTTTTTGCTGACATAGTATCAATATTTATCAAACTTCATCAATTTAAAAAAGTTAAGTTACCTAGATACCTTCACCTTAAAGTCTTCACGCTAAGAAGTAGACCATAGTAGACCTAGACCATATTTGTCAAGTTCACAAAAATGTAGTATACTATAGGTTGTTATCTTAGGAATGATGGTATACAATTTTAAAACACAATTATGTGCCCAGTTTTTTGTAATGAATTTTTTCGTGTCCCAGTGAAAAGGCACTTGAGTATATGCTGTTTTTATTTCATAACTTATTTATGAAAAGAGTCACTTTTAAGAAATGAAGTGCTTACCATCTTCCCAAAATGCTTGCAGTTTCAAGCCTACGTCAAAAACGGTTCGAGTTTTGGTGCCATACGTATACGGATGTAAAGCGCCTCCGTTTGCTCGCGTCGCAGTCCAGCCGTAACTACTTTACGGGTCTAGACAGGTAATTTTCGCAAAGAAATTGTCTCCTTGTGTCCTAGCGCCGCTCGACAGTAGTTGAGAACGCAAATGTACTAATGCAATCCAAGACTGGAGGGAAACATGGTACCAAATGAGCAGAGCGGCAGCATCGCGGGCCGTGACCTTGCTCTAACAAGAGTCTCCGCTCAACTGAAAACAGAACGAAGCGCGCGGAGGTCGGTCAGAGTTTTGGTAATGGGGGGAGGAGGGGTTCACTTCATTCGTCACACATACACATTTGCAAGTAATTCGTAGCAAAAGTGTTTTTTCAGGGGGGGTAGAATCACCTTAAGCTTTTTTGTGTTTCAATTACAGTCCCTTATGTTTATATAACATCATAGATTTCCAAGTGCGGCACAAATACACCAATATTAATAGCCAACATCCATGAACGCGCTGTTTCATTTTACTTTTCTATTTATAAAATGAAGCACAGTTAACAGTGGAAACGTAGAAGGTTATGCCGATTTTATACAATAATTGAAAATATAGGAGATTATGTTGGCAAAATATTATATGAAGAGCGTGTTTTACATGTGTATCTGTTTAATAACCTGGTTCACCTTGCCTTATTTATTTTAAATATGGTTCTGAACATAGTATTCATCATACAAAACGCGTGAATTTAGAGATAACTACAACGGCATTTAAGTAAGTAATTTTCTTTCCCATTAATTATAATTCACGAAACTTCAACCGAACAATCACTGTAATAACGATTATTTTTCCATGGTATTATAATTTCCTTTTTTCGTGGCCGTGGTTGTTTCTGTACAAGAAATTCATTTTAGCGTCGTAAACATGCAAGGTATGTCTATACTAAGCAGCTTATACTAAGTAAGCCCAACAATAAACACGCTTTGTTGTCTCTGAGATTTAGCGGGTAATTTAATGAACAGATCTCTCCTATATATAATATTATGCCTGTTTGAAGGACTTACATCTTTTGTTCATCTAGTGTAACTTCTTTGTCCATCATTGTTGTGTTCATTCTTTTGTATTTGGTTTGCTTGTTTTTCTTCTGTTGACATTTTGTTTAATGTTAAAAAATGAATTTATGATTCAAAGTTTGTTTATCTTTTCGTCCGATTTACATTAGTCATTGTCGCGAATTTATTTATAATCGCCTTCAACCTCAACAGCTTCGCACAGGACCCCTTTCTACCACCGAGCTTCAGGAAGCTCAACTGTGCCTGATACGTAGAGCCCAGTACTCTTGACTGTCTCTTTTTCATAGATAACGACGGCGTTTTGAGAGTGGGTGGTTTCCTTACATCTGCAAATATTGCCTATAAGCATCGTCACCCTGCCTTTCTGTCCTAGGATCATACTCTTACATATTTAGTAATTGAACATGCTCATGTCGTCAACTTACATGCTGGTTCACTTACTACGCATGCCTACCTTCGTCGGCGGTGCTGGCTTCTGGATGGGCGGAACATTGTTCGGCTACAGCTTGCCAAGTGCAATCATTGCTTCACTTAAAACCAGAACCCGTTGTGTTAGCCGATGGGTGACCTTCCACTTGAACGTGTTTCCACCCTAGGGCCATTCGTTAATACTGGTGTGGATTACGACGGCACATACACAATATCTGCTGCTTGCATTTGAGGAGCCCGAACTTTAAAAGCTTATTCATGAATATTCATATGTTTCGCCACCAAAGCTGTTCATTTGGAGTTAGCCTCAGATCTCTCTACTCCCGCCTTCCTTGCTGCTTATCGTCGCTTCGTGGGCCGTAGTGGACACCCCACCATTATATCCAGCGATAATGCCACAAATTTTGTTGGGGCTATCAAAGATGAACCGTCTTGGTCAACTTCTCGTCTCTGATTAACATCGGAATGCAACCACTGAAATTGCTTCTAACTGCAACACAGAATGGCGTTTCGTTTCATTCCATCTCCATCGCCCCATTTTGGCGGCCTTTGGGAGGCCGGAGTTAAGTCTGCCAAGCAGCTACTTCGGTGCGTTGTTGTTGAACAAGGTGCTCACTTTAGAGCAGCTTAAACAGTCCTCGCACACGTCGAGGCTGTTCTGTACCTCTGACCCAGCTGACGTCGCCTACCCATCCCCAGGCTATTTCCTGGTATTCCGTACACTGACTGCACCTCCGGATGAGCTGCGCTATACCAAACGCACATTCTGCATATCTCGTTGGCATTTGGTGCAAAAGATCGTCCGTGACTTTTGGAAGCGATGGCAAGTGGAGTATCTCTACATACAGCAGCAACGTTACAAATGGACATCGCCAGCCAACCCCATCCTTCCTGGCACAGTTGTCATTGTCGCGGAAGACAATCTTCCACCTCTGCGTTGGAGTGTGCGCCATATCACCTCCGTACAACCTGGTGGAGACGGCGTCACGAGGGTGGCAGTGGTTGTCACTTCCCGTGAAGTAATCACTCGCCCAGTTGTCAAGCTCTGTCCTCTACCCACTCTAAGAAGCAGAGCCTTCATGGGAGCTGGAATGTTTCATCGACTGACATATTTTGTTCATCGAGTGTAACTTCTTTGTCAATCATTGTTGTGATTATTCTTTTGTTATTTTGTTCGCTTGTTTTTCTTCTCAGTTGACACTTTGTTTAATCATTAAAAATGATTGTGTAAAATGTGTAAAAATGTGTGTGTAAAAATGATGATGTGTTGTGATTGATGATTACTCCAAGATTGTTTATCTTTTCGTCCGATTTACAATGTGCGTAATCCGACTTTAACAATCTCTTACGGTAATGGTGCTGTGATTTTATCAAAGTAAAAACCGGGTGATGAATGAATTTCGTTTTAAGATTAATTTCGTGTATCTTAAATCGGGGAAAATAATAAAGGATGGAAGTCGAAACTCTAAACATGACTATTAAGAGTGAATAAGGAGAAAGAGATGTTCAACAGTACATCTGTTTGTCCTACTTGTCCCAAAATGACTTTATCGATAAGTTCGTCAAAACTACGTGACTCGTGACCACTGACCAACCATGCAGTGATCGATAGTTGACAGTGGTTCTCCCTGGTTTCCCAAGGATCACGTTTCAATGGGGAAATAATCTGTAAACTTATACATCAACTACCCATGAATAACTAAAATAAATGTTCTCATCCTTTGCCCGGGATATAGCACTAGTCCATAGTAGCTCTGCTTGCCGTAAGAGGCGACTAAAAGGCTGACGTCGTTAGACCTATAATAGCGGTCGAGTATAGGTCGTTAAACAACAAATAATAACTAAACTAAAATAAACAGATATCCCTAGATCCACTGGCTCTACGTATGTGTCAACGAAACATCATGAGCAAGTACATAAGGAATCGTAGCTTTGTTTCATCTCTGGAACAATTTCAACGTTTTGGATCGCCAAACCGCACAAGGAGTCGATACAATGACCAAATATAGAGGTATAGCTTAGCGGTAAAATGCGAGACTCTCATTTCGGAGGTCGCCAGGCCACCGAAATACTGGCTGAAGGATTTTTCTGAGGTCTTCCTCAGTCTTAAAGGAAATGTTCGGATTGAGTCTTACTAACAACCCTCGGACATTTCTTCCTAACTATCCAAACACCCTAACACACTTGGTTAAGGGCCCTCATCCCTCAGCAACAAGCAACACCACAGCAGCAACTTGCGCCAGGATTACGGAATGAGGGGTGTTACTTTACAACCGGCTACAACTGCCTAAAACTGTTCTGAAATAAGGTCCCTGAAGAGGAGCACATCAGGTGAAGCTGGTATGCACCCCATGACAGGTGTTCCTACGAAAAGCATTATTAATACATTGTGATTGTCGAGTAATAATGTGACGAACTGTACAGTTCAGAGTGATATAGAATTAACGCTGTGCTGCACTGAAACATCAACTGACGTCACACTAGATTTAGTCAATCATTCTCATAGCCAACAACGTCGTACTAATTGATATTAAATTACATGCATGCCCATAAAGCTGACTCATAGCTGATAACCAGTGGCATCAAACATGTGTGTGTGTGTGCTCATTGTCAAACCACTCAACAACGGAAATTGCTTTTTGATTGGTGACGTGTTTACCGTAATGTCACTTTCCGTTAGCTATCAGCTGGATAGTATTTGACAATACAATTTCTCAATAACTGTGGAGATACTAAATTTAAACGAAATTTTGTATTACAAAGAGCTCCGGACTCTTTTCAATAACCCATACAAAACAAAAATGAAAAAATTTGGTAAAAAAGGCTGGGCCCAAAATGTAGAAGATAAAGCGTTACAAACCAAAAGAGGGTACACGTACAAAAAACGCCAATTTCATAAGAGGCTCAAAATTCCAAGGGGTGATATCTAAAATTGTGTCCAAGCCAATTATTTTGTTTCCAATTCATAAATATAGTAATTAATGAAATAAACAAATATATAAATTGTTACATTACTTAATAATTGACAAATAAAAAACAACATTACATTTAGAGTCTACCCACTAGTAACGAAACTGATTTTCAGTGCGGGACTTAAATATATCAATTATTAATTAACAACAATTACAAAATTAAATTGACTTATTGAAACATTTCGAGGGGGGAAAAACAAAATGAACACACTTTATTTATAACTTAAAGCTTGGCCGATGAATTTTCATTCTCAGTTTTATTTTCCAAGTCCTGAAATGTTTCTTGAAGTACATATTAAATTGATTTTAAAGTTCATTAGCTTGATAAGTTATTACCATTATTGCTTTATAGTACGTAATATTAATAATATTAGACCCACAAAAAATTCTAAATTCATCGGCCAAGCTTTTAATTATAAATGAAGTGTGTTCATTTTGTTTTCTTTACCTCGAAATGTTTCAATAAGTCAATCTAATTTTGAAATTGTTATTAATATATTAATTTATTAATGATTAAATAATGTTACCATTTATACATTTGTTTATTTCATTAGTTACTATATTTATATATTGGAAAAAAAATAATTGGCTTGGCCACAATTTTGGATATCACCCCTTTAAATGTTGAGCATCTTTTGAAATTAGCGTTTTTTGTACGTGTGCCTTTTTTTGGTTTGTAACGGTTTATCTTCTATATTTTGGGCTCGGCCTTTTTTTTGAAAATTTTTTGCATTTTTGTTTAGTATATCAATACTTTTTATTTGAAAATACTAATCTTGGTATTTATGCAAGTCAACCAATACAATGTGAAAAACCCAAAGTGGGTTATTTCTTTACTAGCAGGCCTATGACCGGTACACCATGGATTTACGGTACAACTCCATGGTTACACCATGTTACACTACGTTGAGCATGCACTGCCTTGTTGTGTTGGCATTGTCAATTTGTCAAGGTCTACTTGATCTCCGCCTAGCGGAGGCTCTTCGAGCTCCCAACTTGCGAGTTCGGCGAGTCTCCGCTAGTCGCTTGATCTCCAACTAGCGGAGGCTCTCCGAACTCGCAACTTGGGAGTTCGACAAGCCTCCACCAGGCGGATATTAGACCTTGTCATTTTGTCAAGGTCAACTTGATCTCCGCCTAGCGAAGGTTCGTTGAACTTGAAAGTAAGGAGTTCGACGAGCTTCCACTAGGTGGAGATCAGGTGGACCTTGTCATTTTGTTGGTGATTTTCTATCCCGTAAATAAAACTAATTATTTTGATACATAGTCATCTGAAAATTTACTCAGTTGTCAACATCGATGGCAAGAACGATGTGACACAAAATTATTGTTTTAAGCGAACCACGTTAAATAATAACTAAATTGTTTAAGAGAATTTAGTTTTTTTTGGTAGTAGTAGTAGTAGTAGTAGTAGTAGTAGTAGTAGTAGTAGTAGTAGTAGTAGTAGTAGTAGTAGTAGTACTAGTAGTTTAAGGGCGATGGTATATGACAGGAAAAAGTAAGATTTACTAAATTTGAGAGTACCGGACTAATAGCTGTCGCGCACATTTGGACGTCTCTCATTCTAATGCCATCAAGACCAGGACTTTTCTCACTATTGAAGCTTTTAATAATTTTTTCAATTTGAGTAGGTGACGCTCTTTTCAAATACATGCACTGTTTTGTATCAGTTTTCATAGATTCAGAAGTTACAACAGTGCAGTCGTGTTTAATATGTGCTACTTCATCATGAAATGTATCAGCAAAACCTTCTACAATCTCTTTTTCACTTGTTGTTTTTCCCATGTATTTAAGAATAGTTTCATCAACGGAATTAGATGCATTTTTCCCTAAGACCCTGTTAATTGTTTTCCACGTACCACGAATGTCACCTTTACAGTCATTAAATTTATTCTTATAAAAGTCAGTTTTTGCTTTGCTAACCTCTTTGTTTACTAGGTTTCTTAGTCTTTTATATTCAAACCTCCAGTGTTCGTTTGTACACGAGTTCTTCCATTTTTTAAACGCTTTATCCCTCTCTGCCATGTACGCTTTGATTTCTATAGTGATCCATGGCTTAGTATTCCTAGAAGACTGTCTCTGACTAATTTCCTTAATTTCAGTTGATTTTTCATATACCGTCTTGAATTTTGATACTAGTTCATTATATAAAACGCTTGGGTCCTTTATGCTTAGTAAATCATTCCACTGTATTTTACCTATTTCAAGCTGAACTTTCCTTTCATTTAATACTTTTACTTCCTTTTTGTAGTAGTAGTAGTAGTAGTAGTAGTAGTAGTAGTAGTAGTAGTAGTAGTAGTAGTAGTAGTAGTAGTAGTAGTAGTAGTAGTAGTAGTAGTAGTAGTAGTAGTAGTAGTAGTAGTAGTAGTAGTAGTAGTAGTAGTAGTAGTAGTAGTAGTAGTAGTAGTAGTAGTAGTAGTAGTAGTAGTAGTAGTAGTAGTAGTAGTAGTAGTAGTAGTAGTAGTAGTAGTAGTAGTAGTAGTAGTAGTAGTAGTAGTAGTAGTAGTAGTAGTAGTAGTAGTAGTAGTAGTAGTAGTAGAAGTAGTAGTAGTAGTAGTAGAAGTAGTAGTAGTAGTAGTAGTAGTAGTAGTAGTAGTAGTAGTAGTAGTAGTAGTAGTAGTAGTAGTAGTAGTAGTAGTAGTAGTAGTAGTAGTAGTAGTAGTAGTAGTAGTAGTAGTAGTAGTAGTAGTAGTAGTAGTAGTAGTAGTAGTAGTAGTAGTAGTAGTAGTAGTAGTAGTAGTAGTAGTAGTAGTAGTAGTAGTAGTAGTAGTAGTAGTAGTAGTAGTAGTAGTAGTAGTAGTAGTAGTAGTAGTAGTAGTAGTAGTAGTAGTAGTAGTAGTAGTAGTTTTTTTTTTTTTTTTTTTTCAAATTTATTTATTGTCGAAACAAAACATACAGTACAAATAAATCAAACCCCACAAAGCTACGCAGTAGCTTGTCTGCGGGGTAACAATAAATCATGTTAATATTAAATGTCTTGACTCCGCCTGACAAATACACAAAAACACAAAAAAAAACACACAACAAACGTTCTTCAAACACAAACACAAAGCACTTTGTACCTACCCAATAAGATTATAAAAAAGAACAAAAAGGGTTAACAAATTTATATTAATCCATACAAATAATATTTCTACATTCACATGTTATTGACTGTCCACTGTTTGAGGATTTTTTTAATTTGTGAAAAGGATGTAAGCGATACTAGCTCTTGTGGCAGTTTATTATACAATAATGGCACCAAATTTTTCTTTTGTTGCTCGCCATACCTATTAAAAATATCACGTGGCATCAGAAATCTTGTTTTATCTCTGGTATCGTGCGAATGCTGAGCCATTAATTTATGCTCTCGAGAGAAATAATTTGTTAATATGAAAATATAAAAATGTAATTTTCTGACTGTAAGTAATTTATTAGTATCAGATTTTCCAAAAATGACTTTCCAAATTGAATATTGCAATCTTTCAACTTTACTTAAATACGAGGCTGTGGTATTGCCCCATGATAACAGAGCGTATCTAATCAATGACTCACCAAGTGCATAATACACGGTTACTAAGACTCCTGTGGTTACATACGGCTTTAGAACGCGTATACTATATAGCGTAGACCGTAGCCTACGACAAAGCTTATCAATGTGTTTATCCCATTTAAAAGTATTATCTACAGTGACACCCAAATAAACATGTTCAAAACAATTTTCTAAGAATTTGTGACAACTACATACCATTTGATTCGTTGAACAATTGAACCTAAAATTCCTATGTAGACATGCATAGTCATGAAAAACAATTTTAAGTTGCTGTGACACTGTAGATGGAGAGTGTATATGCATTACCTTAGTTTTTTATAGTTAATTGTCAAACCATTATCATGGGACCATCTCAAAATATTCAGAAAATCAACTTGGAGCAATTTATTTACAATGTCGAAAATTTTATTGATTGCCACTAAAACTGTGTCATCCGCATAAAGAAAAATGTAACATCCTGTCACAACTTTCAACATATCATTTACATACACTAAATACAATAGTGGGCCCAAAATAGAGCCCTGAGGCACACCAGATTTACAGTTCCCCAATTTACTGTGAGTAGACCCATACTTAACAGTCACTCTCCTCCCTGTAAGATAATTCCGAAACAAATCTAAAAGAGGCCCACGTATTCCTATCTTTTTTAAAGCAAGCAACAGCCGATCATAAAGTAGGGTATCGAATGCTTTTGAAAAATCTATGAAAATTACACCAACATGTAAATTTCTATTTAAAGCTCCAAACACTGTGTCCGAAAAGTCATTAAGTAGACTTGATGTACTTTTATTTTTTTGGAAGCCATACTGTCTCCTGTCAATAATTTTGAAATCATGCATGTAAGAAATTAATTGATCCGCTAAAAATCTTTCCATAACTTTTTCAATTGAAGGCAGTATTGCAATGGGTCTGTAATTATTAAAATCCATGTGGTCACCACTTTTAAATATAGGCCTCAGAATAGAGCACTTCAAACCATCAGGAATTACCCCAGTTTTTACGATTAGATTGATCAACTGTGCTATAATTGGGCTTATATTTTCAGAAATTAATTTTATATCACACATCCTAATCCTATCGATGCCCGGACCTTTATTACTGCTTAGACTTTGAATGACGTCACTTATCAACTTAGGTGTTGCTTTTCGAAAATTCATCGATTGCAAAGCACAATCTCGATTCGCAGTTATAGTTTCAATGACACAATCATGTTTTATCGCCTCTACCTCATCTGAAAAAGAATTTACGAAACCGTCAACTATACTAGTTGCATCAAGGGTTTTTCCCATGTATTTAGATATAATATCATCTGGCGAGTTTTTTGTCTGCTTACCAATTACCAAATTAATTTCGTTCCACGTGTTTCGAATATTGTCTTTACAATTTGAAAACCTCGATTTATAATAACTAATTTTATCCCTAATCAGCTGTTTACTTACCATGTTTCTGCATTTTTTGTATTCGTTTCTAAAATCCATATTATTACTAGAGTGTTTCCACTTACGAAACCACGTGTCCCTCTCTTTCATTTTCTTTTTCAAAGAAAGAGTAACCCATGGTTTCCGGTTTCTAGAATAAAGACCCGAACACATCCTAACTTCCTCAGCACTATCATACACCCGCTTAAAGATATTAGAAATTTCATCATAAAGCTGACATGGGTCATCACAGTCCATTAAATGATCCCAATTAATGGCAGTTAACGCTTGTCTTATTTTGTTATCATTTAAAATTATTTTCTCTGTTTTCTCAGTTCCGTTCTTTCTTACGTCAATATCCTTATGAATTCCCACCCCCACAATATAATGGTCCGATATCTTAGCTTCGTATATAGCAGAGTGCAGATCCTTATCACAGTTGACAAGTTTAACGAAAATATGATCTATACAAGTTCTAGAAATACAACCAGCCCTTTCTTCTACTCTGGTATCACCAGTAATGCATCCTCTCATACCATAACTTGCCATAACATCTTTATAACGTTGAACATTTATGTCACAATTATCATTTATATTTAAATTAACATCGCCAACTAAAACAATTTGATCCTGAACTGACACATTTTCTAACCAACAACTCAACTCATTGAAGTTTATAATATTTGTATTATTTGGCGGTCGATATAGTGATAACACACGCGTATTTACTCCATTTAGTGTAATAACACCATGTACACCTTCAAAATACTGGAACGTCAAGTCTGACAACACAAAATCAACTCCTTCACGAACGTAAACAATAACACCGCCACCGCGGCAACTCTCCCGCAAGTTCGAGTACATATCGAACCCTTTAATGCTAAACGTGTCTTTCTCATCATTCTTAATGTTTACTTCACCTAATATTAAAATATGAAGAGAAGGAAGAAGATCATCAATGTAGATCAACATTTCATCAAAATGAAGTTTCATAGATCTAATATTTAAAAATAAAATATTAAACTTATCATGAAATATTCTTATCACTTCCTCGTCCACACAAACGTAACTCGCTTCGTT
The DNA here is from genome assembly GCA_945910005.1 of Isoperla grammatica. Lineage (NCBI taxonomy): Eukaryota > Metazoa > Arthropoda > Insecta > Plecoptera > Perlodidae > Isoperla > Isoperla grammatica. The sequence goes on along the minus strand of OX246739.1, from coordinate 55,416,892 downwards.
CACATAAGGCAAAATATCCAACTCGTAATCAGCCATTTTGATGGTATTTAAAGTCTACATATCAACAATAATAGAGTGAAACAAACTAAACTAGCTTATCCAGGTCACGAACACACGTTATCGTCAATATGGGCGCTGACTCATTCTTGCGAGCTAATATCTTGCCAAAGCGGAACCAAACAAATTTATAGTCTTTCTCGCGACCTGTTGACTTTGCTTGCCAGAAAAGGTTCTTAAAAAACGGGGTAATATTTTCGTTTATGTAAATCCTTGAATCGTTTCCATTGTCAATTATATCTCGGTTCACGATTTTAGCCATATTTTTTTTACTAACGAACTCGTCTCTCTTCCTTCTTGATAAGAATTGCACAATTACGTTCGGTGTTTTCCCCTGCTTTGCTGGTAGACGGTGAACAGCTTCAATATCTTCCTCATCAAGGCGTATACCAAGCTTGTCGGCGACATTCATTACAACCTTCTCCAAGCGCTCGTTTTTCACCTGCTGTACTTCGGCGAGTTCCAAGTTACACTTCCTTCCATATTGCTCCATATTGTTAATTCTAGCGGTAAGCATCTCAATCACCTCATCCCTCTGTTTGATTTTCCCAACCAAACTTTCAATAGTCTTATTCATGGCAGCCACAACACCATTTGTTTCCTCAAATTTTTTAACAAGTTCATCATAGCGATCAGAAAGAAACTGTTGGCTTTTTTCTATATCGCGTTTAAGCTCGGCAAAGTGCTTCTCAAACAATATTAATTCACTACTTTTTCTATACATATCCGGTTGCTTGCAATTAGCACATCGCCAATTTGCTTTTCGATTTTTGGACATGGAACGATAAGTCTCCTCACTCAGCGACGCACACTCGAAATGTATCTTATCCTCACAACCCTTACATTCAACATACAGACCCTCCTTAGGCAGCGCCTCGTCGCACACGGAACACGTAACCATGCTTATCACTACGTAGTAGTAGTAGTAGTAGTAGTAGTAGTAGTAGTAGTAGTAGTAGTAGTAGTAGTAGTAGTAGTAGTAGTAGTAGTAGTAGTAGTAGTAGTAGTAGTAGTAGTAGTAGTAGTAGTAGTAGTAGTAGTAGTAGTAGTAGTAGTAGTAGTAGTAGTAGTAGTAGTAGTAGTAGTAGTAGTAGTAGTAGTAGTAGTAGTAGTAGTAGTAGTAGTAGTAGTAGTAGTAGTAGTAGTAGTAGTAGTAGTAGTAGTAGTAGTAGTAGTAGTAGTAGTAGTAGTAGTAGTAGTAGTAGTAGTAGTAGTAGTAGTAGTAGTAGTAGTAGTAGTAGTAGTAGTAGTAGTAGTAGTAGTAGTAGTAGTAGTAGTAGTAGTAGTAGTAGTAGTAGTAGTAGTAGTAGTAGTAGTAGTAGTAGTAGTAGTAGTAGTAGTAGTAGTAGTAGTAGTAGTAGTAGTAGTAGTAGTAGTAGTAGTAGTAGTAGTAGTAGTAGTAGTAGTAGTAGTAGTAGTAGTAGTAGTAGTAGTAGTAGTAGTAGTAGTAGTAGTAGTAGTAGTAGTAGTAGTAGTAGTAGTAGTAGTAGTAGTAGTAGTAGTAGTAGTAGTAGTAGTAGTAGTAGTAGTAGTAGTAGTAGTAGTAGTAGTAGTAGTAGTAGTAGTAGTAGTAGTAGTAGTAGTAGTAGTAGTAGTAGTAGTAGTAGTAGTAGTAGTAGTAGTAGTAGTAGTAGTAGTAGTAGTAGTAGTAGTAGTAGTAGTAGTAGTAGTAGTAGTAGTAGTAGTAGTAGTAGTAGTAGTAGTAGTAGTAGTAGTAGTAGTAGTAGTAGTAGTAGTAGTAGTAGTAGTAGTAGTAGTAGTAGTAGTAGTAGTAGTAGTAGTAGTAGTAGTAGTAGTAGTAGTAGTAGTAGTAGTAGTAGTAGTAGTAGTAGTAGTAGTAGTAGTAGTAGTAGTAGTAGTAGTAGTAGTAGTAGTAGTAGTAGTAGTAGTAGTAGTAGTAGTAGTAGTAGTAGTAGTAGTAGTAGTAGTAGTAGTAGTAGTAGTAGTAGTAGTAGTAGTAGTAGTAGTAGTAGTAGTAGTAGTAGTAGTAGTAGTAGTAGTAGTAGTAGTAGTAGTAGTAGTAGTAGTAGTAGTAGTAGTAGTAGTAGTAGTAGTAGTAGTAGTAGTAGTAGTAGTAGTAGTAGTAGTAGTAGTAGTAGTAGTAGTAGTAGTAGTAGTAGTAGTAGTAGTAGTAGTAGTAGTAGTAGTAGTAGTAGTAGTAGTAGTAGTAGTAGTAGTAGTAGTAGTAGTAGTAGTAGTAGTAGTAGTAGTAGTAGTAGTAGTAGTAGTAGTAGTAGTAGTAGTAGTAGTAGTAGTAGTAGTAGTAGTAGTAGTAGTAGTAGTAGTAGTAGTAGTAGTAGTAGTAGTAGTAGTAGTAGTAGTAGTAGTAGTAGTAGTAGTAGTAGTAGTAGTAGTAGTAGTAGTAGTAGTAGTAGTAGTAGTAGTAGTAGTAGTAGTAGTAGTAGTAGTAGTAGTAGTAGTAGTAGTAGTAGTAGTAGTAGTAGTAGTAGTAGTAGTAGTAGTAGTAGTAGTAGTAGTAGTAGTAGTAGTAGTAGTAGTAGTAGTAGTAGTAGTAGTAGTAGTAGTAGTAGTAGTAGTAGTAGTAGTAGTAGTAGTAGTAGTAGTAGTAGTAGTAGTAGTAGTAGTAGTAGTAGTAGTAGTAGTAGTAGTAGTAGTAGTAGTAGTAGTAGTAGTAGTAGTAGTAGTAGTAGTAGTAGTAGTAGTAGTAGTAGTAGTAGTAGTAGTAGTAGTAGTAGTAGTAGTAGTAGTAGTAGTAGTAGTAGTAGTAGTAGTAGTAGTAGTAGTAGTAGTAGTAGTAGTAGTAGTAGTAGTAGTAGTAGTAGTAGTAGTAGTAGTAGTAGTAGTAGTAGTAGTAGTAGTAGTAGTAGTAGTAGTAGTAGTAGTAGTAGTAGTAGTAGTAGTAGTAGTAGTAGTAGTAGTAGTAGTAGTAGTAGTAGTAGTAGTAGTAGTAGTAGTAGTAGTAGTAGTAGTAGTAGTAGTAGTAGTAGTAGTAGTAGTAGTAGTAGTAGTAGTAGTAGTAGTAGTAGTAGTAGTAGTAGTAGTAGTAGTAGTAGTAGTAGTAGTAGTAGTAGTAGTAGTAGTAGTAGTAGTAGTAGTAGTAGTAGTAGTAGTAGTAGTAGTAGTAGTAGTAGTAGTAGTAGTAGTAGTAGTAGTAGTAGTAGTAGTAGTAGTAGTAGTAGTAGTAGTAGTAGTAGTAGTAGTAGTAGTAGTAGTAGTAGTAGTAGTAGTAGTAGTAGTAGTAGTAGTAGTAGTAGTAGTAGTAGTAGTAGTAGTAGTAGTAGTAGTAGTAGTAGTAGTAGTAGTAGTAGTAGTAGTAGTAGTAGTAGTAGTAGTAGTAGTAGTAGTAGTAGTAGTAGTAGTAGTAGTAGTAGTAGTAGTAGTAGTAGTAGTAGTAGTAGTAGTAGTAGTAGTAGTAGTAGTAGTAGTAGTAGTAGTAGTAGTAGTAGTAGTAGTAGTAGTAGTAGTAGTAGTAGTAGTAGTAGTAGTAGTAGTAGTAGTAGTAGTAGTAGTAGTAGTAGTAGTAGTAGTAGTAGTAGTAGTAGTAGTAGTAGTAGTAGTAGTAGTAGTAGTAGTAGTAGTAGTAGTAGTAGTAGTAGTAGTAGTAGTAGTAGTAGTAGTAGTAGTAGTAGTAGTAGTAGTAGTAGTAGTAGTAGTAGTAGTAGTAGTAGTAGTAGTAGTAGTAGTAGTAGTAGTAGTAGTAGTAGTAGTAGTAGTAGTAGTAGTAGTAGTAGTAGTAGTAGTAGTAGTAGTAGTAGTAGTAGTAGTAGTAGTAGTAGTAGTAGTAGTAGTAGTAGTAGTAGTAGTAGTAGTAGTAGTAGTAGTAGTAGTAGTAGTAGTAGTAGTAGTAGTAGTAGTAGTAGTAGTAGTAGTAGTAGTAGTAGTAGTAGTAGTAGTAGTAGTAGTAGTAGTAGTAGTAGTAGTAGTAGTAGTAGTAGTAGTAGTAGTAGTAGTAGTAGTAGTAGTAGTAGTAGTAGTAGTAGTAGTAGTAGTAGTAGTAGTAGTAGTAGTAGTAGTAGTAGTAGTAGTAGTAGTAGTAGTAGTAGTAGTAGTAGTAGTAGTAGTAGTAGTAGTAGTAGTAGTAGTAGTAGTAGTAGTAGTAGTAGTAGTAGTAGTAGTAGTAGTAGTAGTAGTAGTAGTAGTAGTAGTAGTAGTAGTAGTAGTAGTAGTAGTAGTAGTAGTAGTAGTAGTAGTAGTAGTAGTAGTAGTAGTAGTAGTAGTAGTAGTAGTAGTAGTAGTAGTAGTAGTAGTAGTAGTAGTAGTAGTAGTAGTAGTAGTAGTAGTAGTAGTAGTAGTAGTAGTAGTAGTAGTAGTAGTAGTAGTAGTAGTAGTAGTAGTAGTAGTAGTAGTAGTAGTAGTAGTAGTAGTAGTAGTAGTAGTAGTAGTAGTAGTAGTAGTAGTAGTAGTAGTAGTAGTAGTAGTAGTAGTAGTAGTAGTAGTAGTAGTAGTAGTAGTAGTAGTAGTAGTAGTAGTAGTAGTAGTAGTAGTAGTAGTAGTAGTAGTAGTAGTAGTAGTAGTAGTAGTAGTAGTAGTAGTAGTAGTAGTAGTAGTAGTAGTAGTAGTAGTAGTAGTAGTAGTAGTAGTAGTAGTAGTAGTAGTAGTAGTAGTAGTAGTAGTAGTAGTAGTAGTAGTAGTAGTAGTAGTAGTAGTAGTAGTAGTAGTAGTAGTAGTAGTAGTAGTAGTAGTAGTAGTAGTAGTAGTAGTAGTAGTAGTAGTAGTAGTAGTAGTAGTAGTAGTAGTAGTAGTAGTAGTAGTAGTAGTAGTAGTAGTAGTAGTAGTAGTAGTAGTAGTAGTAGTAGTAGTAGTAGTAGTAGTAGTAGTAGTAGTAGTAGTAGTAGTAGTAGTAGTAGTAGTAGTAGTAGTAGTAGTAGTAGTAGTAGTAGTAGTAGTAGTAGTAGTAGTAGTAGTAGTAGTAGTAGTAGTAGTAGTAGTAGTAGTAGTAGTAGTAGTAGTAGTAGTAGTAGTAGTAGTAGTAGTAGTAGTATCAGATCGGGATGAAATCTAAAATTAGTAGTGTCGTGGTAAAAGCCCACAGATCAAAGAAAATTTGAGGTTTCCATCTATTATGGTTTTGCGTCGGCAACATCGTGTTAAGTGCACTTCGATGCAATAAGAGTTGTATAGTGGAAGCTCGCACATGGCTTGGCCTGGTGCGCTCCCGCGCGCCTAGGTTAGCATTCATGATGTTTTCAAATAATTAAACATGTACATACAATTGAAAAACAGGGTTGTTCTAAATATAAAAGTTTTCTTTCGGTCGTATTAATTGTTAAAATCTCTTCTTTAATCAAAATTAAAGTAGCGGGAAGGCCAATGTAGGGCACAAATTGCCCTCTGTAGCCATGTACAAAAGGGATTTTATAATTTAGACTAAGGACTAACTAATAATAGAAAGTGGCAAACAGGGTGCAAACTTCAAAGTTGTTAAAGCAATGTTGTACATAATAAACATGTTATAAATGTCTCATTCCCAAGCCCCACCCGCTTGGTAAAAGTGCCCTTCAATAAATTGGACAAAAAATAAAACAAATCGAGCGCAAATTTTATTGAAAATGGTTGAACCGTTTGGGCAATAAGGCTGTTTGAAGTTTTTGTGACGTCACAGCCGGGCAGCTTTCTCTGTAGCAAGGTCGTGCTCTCCCCGGCAACCCCACAGCCAGCGCCGTCCGTCAGTTCGTTTCGTAACCCTACATGTGACGTCACAGCCGGGCGTGACGTCACAGCCGGGCAGCTTTCTCTGTAGCAAGGCCGTGCTCGCCCCGGCAACCCCACAGCCAGCACCGTTCGTCAGCTCGTTTCGTACCCCTACTTGTGACGTCACAGCCGGGCAGCTTTCTCTGTAGCAAGGCCGTGCTCGCCCCGGCAACCCCCTTTGGTCTAAGGCAACCCCCACAGCCAGCGCCGTTCGTCAGCTCGTTTCGTACCCCTACTCTCACTTACACTCGTCACATAGTATAATGTTTGGAATTTCGGAAATATATTTTAATCTTTTATATGTTTAATATAAATTACAAACGGGGTTGGTTCGTGTGTTGTTTTTCAGTGTACAACAGCAAAGTGCAAAGATCGTTTTAGTGTTTTTTTTTTTATTTCCAAGCATTGAAAAATATCCATGCATATATATAAAAAGCAGTGACGATAACGAGTTGTGAAAAGAAAATATTTCCAACCTACCAAAACTGTATGTGCAGTATTCGTGAACTACGAAAATACCTATAAATGCATCCTCTTGGGCGGTCTTGGTACGGGCACAGTGTACACGCCGTTTTCTTCCGGGTATTCCTTTCTGACGGCGCTTGCTTGCGACACACGCGGGAATAACTACCCTCTTGCTTTTATCAAATGATTCCACGACTTCATCCAATTCACAAATAACTTTTACGTAACGTGTCTCCACATTTTAAGAGAAACAAATTTGAGGTATTTCACCGTCTACACGCATGCGTAACAGCGAAATCGTCTGCCGAACTCTGTTCAAATTGTCCCAAGTTATAAAACTATTTTTCGGAGATGAATGAATTGTTATACCACAAATTAGTTGTCTGTGGTTATTCACTCAAAGTCAATACTTGGCCTACTACTGGATTCAGATTCTTGATATACTAAATCCGTGTCCATAACAGTCACTGCATTGCCCACATGCGCACCGTTCCGTGTTCCAAGCTCTGCCTTCGAATGTTTTGCACTTCGCATTCTCGATCACGTTATTTCGTAGCCATTGGTTCGAAACAGTAGGGATGAGCACATTCCATAGTTATTCAAGCTTGGTCTGACTGACACTTTCTAAAAAAAAGTAATAAAGAACTATACCGTACTTTGTCCTCAGAAAACCTGCAAACCTGCCCCGCTGTGACGTGGTTTTCGCGCCACAATCGACCTTGCTCCAACCAAAATAAGTTTTCTCTCATAATGAATGAACCAGTGAACCGATTTAAGAGATTTTTTTCTTTATTCATATTTCGTATTGGGTCTTTATCACATAATCATGCATCGCTTCAAACCGGGATACTGCCTTTAACGCAGTTGAGCACACTGATTGTAACGAAACCACCGTATAAAACGTATCTGCAAACACATGCGCGCACAGGTCAATGCCTACATGGGGCAGCCTAGCAGACGTAGGTGAAGAGTCGATCAAGTAGTGGAACTACAACTTGAGATAGCTTTTTATAATGGTAAAGAATATTAGTATCCCTTGCAACAAATAAATAAAATAAAATAAATTCACATTTAGAATATACCCACTCAGTAACGAAACTGATTTTCAGTGGGGGACTTTAATTTAAGGCGACTAAACCAACCCTGTAGGCTCCGAACACCATCAACGAGTGAGCGATAATCAATCAAAGATCGATATTTCAAATACGAAACATATGAATCAGTGATTGGACAGTGCGAACACCTGCGGACAAATGTCAGAATCCACAAGGCCGATTCAGAACCACTTTGAATTTATTGAGTGCTTCGTTGCTAAGGACGGCTCCAAAGTCACCGTTTACTTATTCCTAAGACAAGAAGTAATGGATGCCTGAACCGGGATTAGAACCCGAAACCTTCTGCATTGGAAGCAGGGATGCTAACCACTGGACCAACGAGCCACCCAAATGTCCACGAGGTTATCGCTATATGCGCGTCGCAGGGAAGCAGCCGTGCGCAAGCTGTTTAACACGCCTGCTATGCGCGTCGCAGGGAAGCAGCCGTGCGCAAGCTGTTTAACGCGCCTGCTATGCGCGTCGCAGAGAAGCAGCCGTGCGCAAGCTGTTTAACGCGACTGCTATGCGCGTCGCAGGGAAGCAGCCGTGCGCAAGCTGTTTAACGCGCCTGCTATGCGCGTCGCAGGGAAGCAGCCGTGCGCAAGCTGTTTAACGCGCCTGCTATGCGCGTCGCAGGGAAGCAGCCGTGCGCAAGCTGTTTAACGCGCCTGCTATGCGCGTCGCAGGGAAGCAGCCGTGCGCAAGCTGTTTAACGCGCCTGCTATGCGCGTCGCAGGGAAGCAGCCGTGCGCAAGCTGTTTAACACGCCTGCTATGCGCGTCGCAGCGAAGCAGCCGTGCGCAAGCTGTTTAACGCGCCTGCTATGCGCGTCGCAGGGAAGCAGCCTTGCGCAAGCTTTTTAACACGCCTGCTATGCGCGTCGCAGGGAAGCAGCCGTGCGCAAGCTGTTTAACGCGCCTGCTATGCGCGTCGCAGGGAAGCAGCCGTGCGCAAGCTGTTTAACGCGCCTGCTATGCGCGTCGCAGGCAAGCAGCCGTGCGCAAGCTGTTTAACGCGCCTGCTATGCGCGTCGCAGGCAAGCAGCCGTGCGCAAGCTGTTTAACGCGCCTGCTATGCGCGTCGCAGGGAAGTAGCCGTGCGCAAGCTGTTTAACGCGCCTGCTATGCGCGTCGCAGGGAAGCAGCCGTGCGCAAGCTGTTTAACACGCCTGCTATGCGCGTCGCAGCGAAGCAGCCGTGCGCAAGCTGTTTAACGCGCCTGCTATGCGCGTCGCAGGGAAGCAGCCTTGCGCAAGCTTTTTAACACGCCTGCTATGCGCGTCGCAGGGAAGCAGCCGTGCGCAAGCTGTTTAACGCGCCTGCTATGCGCGTCGCAGGGAAGCAGCCGTGCGCAAGCTGTTTAACGCGCCTGCTATGCGCGTCGCAGGCAAGCAGCCGTGCGCAAGCTGTTTAACGCGCCTGCTATGCGCGTCGCAGGCAAGCAGCCGTGCGCAAGCTGTTTAACGCGCCTGCTATGCGCGTCGCAGGGAAGCAGCCGTGTGCAAGCTGTTCAACGCGCCTGCTATGCGCGTCGCAGGGAAGCAGCCGTGCGCAAGCTGTTTAACGCGCCTGCTATGCACGTCGCAGGGAAGCAGCCGTGCGCAAGCTGTTTAACGCGCCTGCTATGCGAGTTTTGCTTGAGGGAGTGCATCGACCGATTTCAGTTTTCTAAAATAAGCATTACGTACCCAAGATTAACTTTGAAATTGAAATATTGACTTCAGAAAGTACTTAACATTATGTCCTTAATTTTTCAGAGGCCGATACCGTCAATATTGCATCCTGAATCCGCTTAATTATAATCTACTGCCTGCACGAAATACGAGATGGTGATAGACAAATTTTATTGTAGTTAAAGAACACACTTTGGTCTTGGGTATGAAGTATTTGCAGTCCATTGTCTCAAATGGTATTTTGCTTATGATTGTTTTAATCTACTGGTACAAATGCGCCTGCCGTACCGGTAGATTAAAACAATCCTAAATAAATTACCGTTGAAGATAATGCACTGACAATACTTTATACCCAAGAGCAAAGTGTATTATCATCACGTATTTCGTGCAGGCAGAAGATTATAATTAAGCGAATTCAAGATGCAATACTGGCCGCTGAAAAATTAGGAAAAAATATTTTTGGTACTTTCTGAAGTGAGTGTTTCAATTTCAAGGATAATCTTTTGTATGAAATGCATATTTTAGAAAGCTGAAAATGGTCGATGCACATCCTTAAACGCTGTGATGAGTACGTTGCCTATAATAGTAACAAATGTCCTTCATAACGATTTAGTCCAAAGTCACCGCCATCTTAACTTATTCTCCTGTTTGAAATTCAATATAAGTGAGATTTAAACATTCCGTGAATCTAGAGTGATTCTTAATAAACAGCGTTTGCTACAAGGCATCCAAGCGCCAAGATTACATAAAGATGAATTGAAGCATCCAGAGTAAGTGTAAGGTTAACGAGAAACGAAACAACATTACGTGTAAGATCATATAAGCAAGGCGACATAATAGTACACGAAAGAGGATTAAAAGCCTGTTTGATGATGTCACTTACTAGTTGTAATATGAGCAGCTTAAAACAAACTACAAGACAACAAGAAGACAACTTTCGAGACATTATTCCATTAAAGATAGTCACAGAACAAAAGAGTTGACTACTCCTATCCCGACACACGGTTCTCGTTGTTAGACCCAGTTTTTCAACACTCGGTGGGAGCAGGGTTTATCAGTAAGCGACTGTACTGCTTACAAAACTAACTGAGCAGTGAAAGACCGGCGCTTGCAGTTAGATGCAATTTAAAATATTTTTTACCACAATGATTTGTCTCTCTTTTTTCTTATTTTCTTTAGTGGTGCCCACCTGTCTGTCCTAAATGTATTTCTTACCAGCCAACAAAGCGACTGCTCCTAAACACCCACTAGACCCACGTGCTTTGCATGTTTTTGTTTAGACACAAGAGACATCCCTCCATCAATACTATAACAAAAGTATGTCTACGGTTTTTGAAATGTTTATGTATTTGCAATGAAATACATAGTTGCACATATATATGGGAACAGTTGCAAAGGAATTCCAATATAAGTAGAGTATACTTGTGCTGGTGCATTGAAAGCTCTCTACACAATTGCAGCAATTATGCATATTCGGTGAGAGAGTACAAGAATAATAATAAATATAGTTCAAATCAAACCTGCAAAGAGAACGTAAAAAGAAGTGGAAAAAGAACATGATTTCCTGTAACCTGTAACCTGATGAACAGTAATTATTTTTCCTTTCTTTAAAAAACAAGTGAATACAATATGTCGACCGTTTCCATTGGTACCTTTTCCACAGCTCTGTTTGTCTGGACGGCGCCCGGGGCCATATCTCACAGAACGCAGTAACGACGCGTTCCGTCTCAGTATCGACAACACCTACCTGGCATATTTCAGTGGCCGCGTAGTATTTCTCGGGGGGCGGAGGCACCGGCGGCGGCTTCGGGAACAAGTTGTGGAGATGCGGCAGCGTTCTCACGGGGGTTGGGGGCGGTATCACGTGAGGCACTGCGTACTCCTGCGATACTACGTCGGGGACGTCTGTAACAAGGAGATGTGCGAGAGAAACTTCAACCGCTTGCTACACCGTGAGCAGAAGAGGTTTGAGGCGTTTCACGTATTTGTTTTTGTGTTTTAAAGGCTTTCAAAATGTTAGAAAAAGTTATACGTTTGTTTCATGTGTGTTGAGTCTACTATCTGATATATGCTTCAGTGAAGTACTAACTTATTTTGTAACCACTTTTCAAAAATCAATTTGTATTGATTTGTTATATAATATGTATTAGTGCATAGTCTGTTATGAATGTACATATGACTCTTCGCACATCTCGTTTGAGATAAATACTTGTATTTTTGTCTATCTCAAGATTGTACTTATCTATGTTATAGAAAGCAATTTGTTGAAACTATATTGTGTCTGGATTGCAATGACCTATTTGAAACATCATGAACAAAACACAGCCCAGAAATAGCTTTCAACAAAGTTCATACAAACGAAAAATGGTATCTTCTTTAAATGCTAAACATCGTTAAGTAATCCTTTACCCCATTAGACAAAGACAATATTTGCGTATGTTTTAGAATTTTGATCTTGATATCTCCCAACCAACCTCAAAGAAGAAAAACGTTATCTCCCCTTCCCTTCAGTAGCTCGGTATCTCGTACATTACCCGACAAAGACGCACAGATCGGGCTGTTGACTGAAAACTCTCTTCTGAAAGAAATATGACACAAACTGTTTGCGCTCTACGAACCAGCCATCTCTCCTTATTGAGTCCCCTGATCGCATCAGGACTTCATTCAGAGTCGCAATAGCGATGTTCACAATGCTGCACTCGAAAGTAGGACGCAGCTTCCTATCTGAAACATGTTCCAGCGCCGCCAAAGAGGTTCTTTAGGAGCGGAAGACTCCCCAACCTCGCGACGAGATAAGCCGGTGAGTTGTCGGGCAGACCATTAGGCCACGTGCTTGCCCGTATCGGACCGAACGAAAAGTTATAAAATGACCAAGGAAATGATGCACCGTATAAATCTCAGGCGCCAGACGAATTTTATTGTTATGCGCGCGAATGAAACTCAAAATGAGGTCTGATTACAATCATGGCTGAAGATTACCAAGGCATAAAAATGGTGTTTGTATAAGGACATTATATCTGGCTCCTTTAAAAAGTTGATGGGAAATCAATAAATGCCCGAGGGGGATCCGCGATTTATGGACGGTATTACTGCGTCACGTGGCCTGAAAGGTGAGAAATCACTATTAGACTTCCTGTGACGGAGCTCCTCGCGTATGTGTGTCTTTATGACCTGTCTTGACAACCTTACCATGTCCTACTACGCCGCAAGCGTCAATGTATTAACAATAGTCATCCTTTGAGAAGAAACATATAAAAATGAAAACGAACGAACATTCATAGGACAAGAATGGGCAAAAAAGCAGATTTTGTCCGTGTATTTGTAGCAGCGGTCGTTTGTCTCCCTTGTATTTGTATGTCATTAAGGTCCAGGGCTCCGATTCACAAGAGGTCCTAAGTCTTATTTTGGTATTATCTCTAAGACCGGCCTAACTTTGAACTTCTTGTAAGACCAGACCCAGGTCACATAAAAAGTTACTAATTTCTGGTGAGAACAAGGACATAATGAACATTCCAATAATATGTTTTAAAGTCTGTTCTAAGATATTTTCCTGGTTTTATAAGAGGTTCAAAGCTAGGCCGGTCTTAGAGATAAGACCAAAAAAGACTTAGGACCTCTTGTGAATCCGGGTCCTGTCTTACAATGTCCTAATAACTTCTTATTCGTCGAATAGCTTGTTGTCTCCATGGCAACTACCAATCAAAGCCCTTGTATATAACTTTCCTATTAGGAGATTGTAAGACCGGCCCTAATACAAATACAGGGCACAACTATGAACCATAAATTGGATGAGATCCTAAATAGCCATACTTTCATGTGTAGAGTGACACACTATTCTCTTTCGTCATTAGTCCATGGATTTGTTTGGAACAGTTCTCCAAACTTCCTTCCTTATTGTTTACCGAGTTTTGCATATATCCTGAATTATACGTATCTCAATCTTAATCTACTTTTTCCTTCCGTTTGTCCTTCACTATAACTAAGCGAGCGTCTCCATTTGACCATTATGGCACTTCGTTTTTTTTTTGTTTTTTTTTGTTTTTTTATGTCTGTCGATAGCGGTCGAATGGAAAATCCGATCAACTTGAAATTTGGACCATCCGCAAGCCTCAATGTGGATTGAAGGTGTAAAGTTTTGAGGCAAAATCGTTTTAAAAGTTACAAAGTTACACCATAGGTACTGCAAAATATTTTACTGAAAGAAAATTGTGGCAAAATGTGAGATAGCCATATTTTTTACAGATTTTTCCGGTCACGAATATGGTCATTTTATGGCGATCTGATAAATATTGGCAGAAGTTACACAAAAGTTACTCGAAAATATTTTTCTGAAACACAGTAACGGCAAAATGTGAGGTGGCTATATCATAGTAAAATTTTGTCCGGTCACGAATACACTAGATTAAACGCGATCTGATACGTATAAGAGGCAGAAATTACATTTATATTGCTGTCAATAAGTGTTAGTAACGGTGGCGGACCGTGTTGAAAACATGACGGCGAAAATTCTTAGCAACGCACATTGCACTTCATTCAACAATGTCGGAAAGTATAAAAGCTATAGCAATTAGAAACATGTTTGCAATGCGCAACCTTGAATTGTTGTTAATTGTTTTTAGCATTGAAAACTCTTCGACAGAAAGTTCGTAGATATTGACGCGCTCGCTTATCAACGCGTTAAACAGAGCGTTTTTCTAGTATTCTATATTGTTCCTTCGGTTCACAAAAGGTGTTTAATTAAATTACCTCTTTCATTTATTTTGTTATAACCTGATAGTTGCATTTGGAGATTCTAGCACATTTTCTTTACAGTATTTGATTCTATAGTAGCTTGTTTTTGAAGACGAAATAAATTTGAACATACGTCTCGTACGTTGAGGCACTGACGCTAATCGAGACGATTGTTATTTGTAAATTTGATGTTTTTGTTAAGAAGTGTATGTTTTCGATGATATAACCAATACTATCTAGCTCATGAAAAACGAGTTCCTATTGTGACGAAGCCTCGGATTTGGGACGTGCATTCGTTCTCTATTTCAACTGTGAGCGAAACCTAGAACCACGATTACGCTATCTTTGTGAAATATCTGGAACGGTTTTGTTCGTGTATATAAATGAAATCTCAACCCCTTCCTTTGTCTTCGCACCGAACACTCACTAGTTATTCACTATTGTGCAATGTGACTTATACAAATCTCATACGATACCATTATTCATAGTTTTGAGCTATTGTTGGTAGCAACATTCGTCTAACACAAAATGGGAATATTTCCGCAAGAATGCGCCATTGTATAAAGTCATAGGTTTCAATCCCTGACGATCTCCTCAGAGCGGGGTAAACAGAATTTAATTATGATATTATTACACACCAAATATTCCAGTGTGGTTAATGTGAATTTCATTCATAAAACTTACATTTTCGAGAGATCTATTTTAATGTTTGGTTCTTTGGCAACGTAGTAGGAAAAACATCAGGCATAATGCTAAATATATTCACACTTCTGTTTTCTTTTCAGAAATGTCTCGTATACTTTATTTTCAGTTTAGAAATGAAAAATGTTTTTTACAATCATATTATCATTACAATGTCATGGCGAGGAACTCTATCCATACTATTATTCATGATGATAAACTTGAAAAATTGTATGTTTTATTGTACGTAATATTGAGGCAGCCTTTAACACTTTCATATAATAATCTATAATCAGTAATCAATATCACTCTTGAGCATAGAGCACGATAGAAGCGTATACGTACTTGAATCCTTCTGGTGCAACACAAGGATTATATTACATCACCTGTTGGTACGCGAAATCATGACTAACTGACCGTATTGCCTTTTCAGATGAGACTTAACAAATAACAAAATACTAAAATTACTAGTTCATGTTTCGCCTACAGAATGAGCGAAGGAGAATGGCAAAATGTACCGTATGTAATACACTATAACCCACATGTTTGAAACTGTTTGAAAGACAAAACTATGAAAACAGCTACGACGGCTACGCGATCGCAACCATTCAGAGTACGCTTCCATTTTGTCTTACACCATATAACAAAATTCCCGCAGACATTCTTACTCTAATTATTTCAAATAATTTTCAAATCGTTCATGGTAGGGAAGCTGTAGAGCTTTCCAATACTGAGCATGCTACCAAGCGAAAGTAAATTTGTAGTTCCAATAACCATCGACAGATGATGCAAAAGTGTCCGAATGGCGAGCGGGACTCAGTACTCAATGCAACTACATTGTCCGCAGACTAGATACACATAGGTCCAGTGTGCTCTGTTAGAAATACTACCGTTACCTCAACTGACAAATAACGAACCTGCTTGACTCCAAACATATTGTATGAGTGGCTTCGTTTTGTTGAAAACGAGGGTCTGTTTATGTCTATAGCATAGTGGTTTGGCGGAAATTTGATTTAATACACTAAACAATCGGCAACTTTACTCACAGTGCGCAGAATTTTAGCCGTTTCTAATCACCTGTGTTAACGATTATGTTGCATAATCGTTGTAAGCGGAATTATCAAACTATCACCAGTAAATTGGGCGCAGAATTTTAGCCGTTTCTAATCACGTGTACTAGCGATTATGTTGCATAATCGTTGTAAGCGAGATTATCAAACTATTATACCAGTAAGTTGGCATGCTGTCATTTTACGTTACGTTCTCGAAAACAAGTGATGCGTCTTCGAAATTACACCAAATGTAGATTGTGTGATTTGAGACAGAGTTGCGATTCTATAGTAGTTCACCTTAAAATAGCGACGGTAAGCCAGCAACACAACACAAGCACATTGGCCGACGACATACGGAAATCAAGGCCGACATATGGAAATCAAGGGTCAGCCAAAACATGTATACGCGTACTCTTTAAGCACCCTTATGCACTCACCTTTCCGACTCAAGTTTACTTTCCAATAGGCAACATTCGTTGATCAGAAATAACAATCAATATGCATATTTGATAAAACAAAATAGTTTAAATGAGTTGATATACCTACGTAACACATAAGCATGATTGTGAGACAAAATACGAAACCTTTTTGGTCAACATGATCAGAACGAGAGACAGAGAGAGACAGAGCTTACCTGTGTGAGCAGTATTGATACCTGGTATGTATTTCTGTCTCTATCGCATCATCCACCACAGCTCGCTAGTCTTTCCTGTCTCTGTAACCACATTGTCCAGCCTATTATGTAGATAGTTACCTGTGTAGTCGGGGCTGCCTAGATGGCGTCCTCCCCCTGTACACGCGTACTGGTTCAGGTGGTAGGGCTCGTGGTAGAGAGCATTCTTGTCCACCTCGATGCCGTGGTCCTCCATGGAAACCTGACCGTACACTTGTCCGTTAGCACTCACGTTTACACGCATCTGGAGGTCCTACGCAGTGGTCGCATGCGGGAGGGGAGAGGGAGCGGCCGGAGGACGAGGAGAAAAATAAAAACAACGACAGAAAATGAAAAATAGCACCAAATAAATAAACAGGGTGTTTAACAAGAGAAAAATAAAATCTGTGTTTGACTTTTGGTTGATCTGTGGGTTATTTCGTCGTTGAGGTGAGGCTCAACCTTCATTGTCCACGTTATGACAGCTTTAAATCATAGGCTGTGGAAAATAAGTCAACAACGCAACAACGACACGACGAAACAAACCACAGATAACCTTAAAGACATCTAAAAATACCTGAAAGCCTACAGCTTAAAATCTGTATTTACTATTTATTGAATTATTATATACACACTCAGTTACGTAAACTTATTTGCATTGGGAAACAAAGAATTGTAAATCCATTAGTAGTTAAAGTTCGTAGGGTTGAGGCACAATTCGAATGCGTTTATCTTGCTTGATTTGGTTTGCGGTTCGATCACAATTAGAAAAAGCTACCGCCTCAAGAAAGTTTAACCGTTTTTTTGTAACTACTCGTCTCGTAGCTTAAATTCGAACCCCCTGTTAACATATAAAGTAAGGAAAAGTAGCGCTACTGTTTTAGCTCGTCAGTCAGCAGTATGCACTTCAACGGACAATTGTGAGGTGTGATTATGTATTTAATTAAGTATACATTCTTTATTAGAGAGAGTTGTTTCTTCATTATCTTTAGATGCAGTCCACACCCTCCCCACTCCCATTTCCTCCCCGCCCTCCTACTTGCCCCTTTACTCCGAACAGCTCCCTATTTCATCTTCATATTTCACCACTCATCGCCTCGATTTGGCAAGTTGAAAAATATGAGACGTTAAGCCCAAATATCAATCAATGAATCTAGAGTGTTGATCATAGGTTAAACGTTAACGCCTGATATTTATTTCCTTGCCCATCTCTGTTCGTCCGCGATCCATCGAAACTCGTTGTGCGCATCTACGTCACGTAGTCCACATCTAAGCAGAAGAATCATGCTGTGTGGGGACATTCCTCCTGAACGAGTGAGCTAGACCGCATCATGTAAGTTACACGGGGTTCCGGCGTATATGGCGTTAGTCGTTGGCCAATCAGGCAACGTACTCGACTACGACGAACGTTACACGTCGGCGTTTGACCATGAGAACCCAGCATTAGGTAAGGGGGCTTAAACGATGAATCATCGGCGCATAGTAAGTCCTTGCCTATCATTGGATCATGACGCTAAAGACGTTAACATTCCGTTAAAAAATGTATTCATCAAAAAAGGAGTTTCTTCAACAATTTTAGGTGAATTAAAATAAGGTAACACACATATTTGTTGAAAGAGGAGTAAGTAAAGGAGAAAATGAAACATAATTAAAAAACAAGAGAAGAGCTACAGATAAGGAAGGGAATATAAAGCACATCTTAATTTATAGCCGATCTTGTGTTAATCAGTATCGACCATTAGACATTGTCATATTTCCTGAAGGGAAGCTTTACCAGTTGTATTGCAATTAACCTGCAAGGGGGTAAATGTGAACATGACGGTTATCACATACACTTAAATATCATCTGGAAAAGAATCGTTCATTTCAATATTAATAATAATGATTTAAAATAAAAACATATATACAAAGGATAAATCTCATGTGCAAATTTCGGTATACGCATTTATTAAATATGTCATCTAGACGCATTTATGATGGATATTTTTGATGTAAACATGACTCGCAGTACACTATCAAACACTATTGTACGTTTTACAAGTGTCCTGTCGCAATACTTGGTTGATTTAGTGTTTATACTTTTTAAAACAACTTCTGCTAACAACATAGTATGCAGTCTTAAAGTACATACATACACAACACAACAGTGGTGATAAATGTGCAGAAGGTAGGTTTGCAAAAGAAACTAGTTCACTTCAGGTAACGCATCGAATAAAATCATCATAACTCTTTCGCAATGAAATAAATATTTATGAATAAGTCATCTACAAGTATAAACACGGATCTTGTAGGCATACAATATTCTTGGCAGTTGGACCGCACTCAAACCAGCGAATTAATTTATGTGGTCTTAAAAGTGAAAATAGCTTATGACACACACACAAACTCTATCAATTAAACAAAACATTTTTAAGTGTGGAAATGGAAGTACATTCTTTTTATCCAGAACTATTTGAATCGCTCGGGTAGGCAGTGTTTGAAAAGGATGGAGAAATACATTTCATATTGCAGCGTTGCAGCGTATTATGTTTCTGAATACATTGAACCCCTCAAGTCGCTACTGAGCAAGATTATACACTCACACTGTCACACATCACTTTCTAACACTCTGGATACTGATCAGAGAAATGCTCGTGTTTTGATTCTAAATTCTAAATTGGTCATTTTATCTAGCAACTCTATTAATAATTAAACGATGAGCAATTTTTAATCAGCAAACGCATTGCTATTATATGTAAGAATTTAGTTTACTTGGAAATTGATTATGAACGCGAATATAACGGTTTGCCTTAATTTGCAGTTACAAATTGAAACATAGCCCATTCACAAAGAAGCTCCATACTCTACCATCGTTATACCCATATTCTATCCTCAAATCTGAAGCGGGTATGCCGTTAAAATTGTATCTACAGAAAATATAAAACTTAAATAAAAATCAAACACTAAAAACACATTAAAACTTTGTACTCTGAAATAATAGAAATAATAATAATATAATAATAATATATATAATATATAATAATAATATATAATAATAAAATAATAATAATAATATTAATAATAATAATAATAATAATAATAAAAGAAATATTTCCGTTTTTTTCTATTGTTACAGTTTAAAAATAACGGTGCGAGCTTTTTGCCAGCCATCGACTTCTCCGCTGAGAAGAATAGAGGTCCAAGGTTGAACGAGAACTCAGTTAATTTCCGTTTTGGGAAATAAGGCAGTAAAGATACACTTCTTCAGGGTTCGCTATTAAGATAGCAACCGTAATATGTACAGAGAAGCAAACCCGTAGCGCTCCTGAATCGTTAATAAAAAAATCTACGCCCCGTTTTATTTTTTAAAAAGCTGACTGCTTTGTTTTGCTTCATTCTTTTTTTTTATACAACGAGCAAAATTAAAACGGGGGAGTCCATTAGTTAATTATATTTTCATTGCGTAGGTCGAGAGCTCCAATGCTGTATTTTACTCTATATAATCATAAAGAAATCTCAATTTGCAATGCTGTTTTAGAAAAGTGTCTTTCGTTCCGTAAGGGGCGGAAAACCCGTAATGCAATTTTGAAGGGTGGAATCTTTCGCGGTAATTGTTATCCTTCGGTTGCAAAATAATAAGGTTGGCTGTGTTCTTATGTCTCGTTGCTATAGCGATACCCCCCCCCCCCCCCCACCTCCCTCAATTACTGGCTCCACCTGAATGGTTCAATCCATCAATTCTAAGCGCGTTACTGTAGCGAGGGGACGAGACCGTTCATTCAAATTACAAGGGATTATTTACGCCTTCGTATGATGTTGAGTTATTTCTCCGT
Source organism: Isoperla grammatica (assembly GCA_945910005.1). Classification (NCBI taxonomy): domain Eukaryota; kingdom Metazoa; phylum Arthropoda; class Insecta; order Plecoptera; family Perlodidae; genus Isoperla; species Isoperla grammatica. Next base: position 55,397,024 of record OX246739.1, on the reverse strand, counting down.
CAGCAATAACTAAGAACACAGACAATAGAGAATTAACTATGTTTTCCTGTTTCATAAGGCGAATTCTATTAACAGTCCTTGGACTTTTCTTGTCAAGTACCCTCATATACATAATTACAGTACGACGTGTCAAGAGGGTAGCTAGCATACGGCAAATAAAAATGTGTATTACCCTATAGAAGGTATTTCTTGGAACAAATATGAATACGGCGTCTCCCATCAATAATATGAGCTTATTCGTTATTTTAAATAGAATTATGAATGATTCATGAACGTTTTCTACCTGTGAGCCAAACAATATTGTGACTGCTTGAATATTCGGATGGTTATTTCCTCTTCTAATACTTGCATCTCGTGCGCGCGCATAACCCAAGGACCTACTTTAAAAGAACAATGTACATAAGACAGAGTTTGAAGTTCTTGCGAAGTAAGTCTTCTAGGACGAAACTTTCTACTCTCTACACGCAATAAACTTTTTATGGGACGCAATTCGCGGGCATGTCTTCAGGTTTTTAGCCCTCTTTTACTTTTAACATCTGTGTCTTGCGCCGGAGCAAAAAACTAGGACGCTAGCGACATAATTAAACGTGTTATGATAAATATCAGCCTTGTGCAAGAATGACTAAGGTTTCAATATGACAACTCCAGAAATAGTCCACCACGTTCGAAAGATAAAGATGTCGTATTGGACACGAGACTCCGTGGTCGACATTCTTTGAATTCCGGTTGTGGAAACCTCAAACATTCTTAAGGTAGAATTTCAACTAATTTTAAAACTAAGGTTAATAACGCTACAATAATAACTTGTGCTAATTAATCATACGTTGTGGTAGAAGTTTTTTGAGGGACTGTGATATTTGAAGACGCTAGGAATGCACTTCCTGTGTTAGCTGATCTTGAAGGAAGTCTGGGCAGGACCTGGCTCATATGTTAACGCCATGGGACACCATTGCCTCTCAGGAAGTGCAAGACAATATAAGGCAACACATACTTTGACATGCAATAGCATTGCAGTTTTAAAGAAATAGACGAATCCTATGATCTCTAAATGAACGTATATAAATATCTATATTTAAAACTGCCCAGTGACAAATGTTCTCTCTTCAGTGATGAACCAGACAACAATATAGTAAACGTAACCTCCCTTGAATTGAAGAAACACTATGTGCGATTTATTAAGTATAGACGCGTAGAGTAGCGTAGGTTCTTGTAGAAATATTTCAAGAATATCAAAAACGGTTTCGTAAGAAACACCCACATCTTTCTTCCAGACTTCCCACAAAATCCAGAACTAGAACCCCTGATTATAAAATTGTTTTTATTTATGAGTAGTTCATTCCCGTTTACGCAACAAGATTTATCACATCAAAGATAAATGTTGTTAATATTGCATTTTTCGTTGAAATTTTGAAATGTCAGCTAAGATTTTTAGAAGAAGATTGAAATAAGTTATTTCTCTCCTCAATCACTATACTTAATATTATTTATTATGCATTATCTCTTGCATATTTATTTTAGTTTTATTACAAGAATTTAAATTTAAATAATAGCAGAAGTAATGAATTTATGGAAATACATTATTGTTCTATGCGAAAATATAATGATATAGTCTAGTCACACGATAGAAAAATGGCTGTCTTTTCAAAAGAGAGAGAGAGAGAGAGAGAGAGAGAGAGAGAGAGAGAGAGAGAGAGAGAGAGAGAGAGAGAGAGAGAGAGAGAGATGAACAAAAACCTTAAATTATTAGCCATTTGTGTTGCCAATATAACAACAGCGCAAAATTCGCATTTTTTGGTCATATCTAAAGAAAGCCACACAACATGAAAACTTTTAAAATATTCGTAATTTCGTTTCGTAGCAACTATAAGTACACGGACACTTGTTACATTGCAGTAATTAAAGGTGATAGTTTTTGTAATCTTAATTCACAAGTTCATTAAAAGTGTAATAATTGCAAAGTAACTAATCTTGTCATCGAGAATTTAGCTCTAACGCATCCACAAATCACAATTGCACGTTTGTCACAATTGGGCATTCTTGAGTTATGAACAAGACCGATGATTCACGCGGTTTTAATTTTGGTGGTCCTCTTTCTACCCACCAAGCCTGCCGAATACCGGATTTCAGTCTGTTAAAATGTTTTTCAAATTATCTCAATAAATCTAAATCAAAATGTGTCATCCTCTAAACAATTGAGTTCTAGTTCTTACGAATGTTACATTACCTCAATAAAAATTTTCTGTTTTTCAAATGTTCTTAATTCACTTTTGTAATGTGAGGTTCCTGGATACATTTCACGCCTAATTAAGAACATCTGAAATCGGAAATATTTAAAGGAATAACTATCAATAAATAAGAAAGAGCACTTAATTCTCTAGACTCTAGAGGAAGACACTTTTGATTTTCGTTTTGGACAATGTAAAAACATTTTAAAGTAATTTTGACCGACTAAAATCAGGTGTTCCCAGGGTCGATAACACATTCATGATTACAACTGAAACACTTGAAACTATCAGGATGCTATAGCGACGACTCACCTTCATGTTGATGGTCAACCCCTTCTCTCCGGCGAAGGGTCCCGGCGTCATACCCCGACGCGGGCCCGCCTTCATGCGTGCGCGTCGGTTCCTCACAACGATAAACATGATGGCTGCGATCAACATGAGGATAACCGCGGTGAGGACGGCGATTACGAGGCCTATGTAATGCTTGGACTCGGCCGCTGCGCTCTTGTTGGCTGGCCCTGTGAAGCAAAGATCAGCATCAGGATGACAGGGCCGAGGGCGCCTATGTAATGCTTGGCGCTCTTGTTGGCCGGCCCTGTGAAGCAAAGATCAGCATCAGGATGACAGGGCCGAGGGCGCCTATGTAATGCTTGGACTCGGCCGCTGCGCTCTTGTTGGCTGGCCCTGTGAAGCAAAGATCAGCATCAGGATGACAGGGCCGAGGGCGCCTATGTAATGCTTGGCGCTCTTGTTGGCCGGCCCTGTGAAGCAAAGATCAGCATCAGGATGACAGGGCCGAGGGCGCCTATGTAATGCTTGGACTCGGCCGCTGCGCTCTTGTTGGCCGGCCCTGTGGAGCAAAGATCAGCATCAGGATGACAGGGCCGAGGGCGCCTATGTAATGCTGGGCACTCTTGTTGGCCGGCCCTGTGAAGCAAAGATCAGCATCAGGATGACAGGGCTGAGGGCGCCTATGTAATGCCTGGCGCTCTTGTTGGCCGGCCCTGTGGAGCAAAGATCAGCATCAGGATGACAGGGCCGAGGGCGCCTATGTAATGCCTGGCGCTCTTGTTGGCCGGCCCTGTGGAGCAAAGATCAGCATCAGGATGACAGGGCCGAGGGCGCCTATGTAATGCCTGGCGCTCTTGTTGGCCGGCCCTGTGAAGCAAAGATCAGCATCAGGATGACAGGGCCGAGGGCGCCTATGTAATGCCTGGCGCTCTTGTTGGCCGGCCCTGTGTAGCAAAGATCAGCATCAGGATGACAGGGCCGAGGGCGCCTATGTAATGCCTGGCGCTCTTGTTGGCCGGCCCTGTGGAGCAAAGATCAGCATCAGGATGACAGGGCCGAGGGCGCCTATGTAATGCCTGGCGCTCTTGTTGGCCGGCCCTGTGGAGCAAAGATCAGCATCAGGATGACAGGGCCGAGGGCGCCTATGTAATGCCTGGCGCTCTTGTTGGCCGGCCCTGTGGAGCAAAGATCAGCATCAGGATGACAGGGCCGAGGGCGCCTATGTAATGCTGGGCGCTCTTGTTGGCCGGCCCTGTGTAGCAAAAATCAGCATCAGGATGACAGGGCCGAGGGCGCCTATGTAATGCCTGGCGCTCTTGTTGGCCGGCCCTGTGAAGCAAAGATCAACATCAGGATGACAGGGCCGAGGGCGCCTATGTAATGCCTGGCGCTCTTGTTGGCCGGCCCTGTGGAGCAAAGATCAGCATCAGCATGACAGGGCCGAGGGCGCCTATGTAATGCCTGGCGCTCTTGTTGGCCGGCCCTGTGGAGCAAATATCAGCATCAGGATGACAGGGCCGAGGGCGCCTATGTAATGCCTGGCGCTCTTGTTGGCCGGCCCTGTGGAGCAAAGATCAGCATCAGGATGACAGGGCCGAGGGCGCCTATGTAATGCCTGGCGCTCTTGTTGGCCGGCCCTGTGAGACGACGTCCCTTATCTTACGTGTATAAACGACCTTTATCTAGCGTGAAACAACGACCCTTATCTTACGTGAAACAACGACCCTTATCTTGCGTGAAACAGTTACGCTTATCCTACGTGAAACGGCGACCCTTATCTTGCGTGAAACAACGACCCTTATTTTACGTGAAACAGTTACGCTTATCCTACGTGAAACAGCGACCCTTATCTTGCGTGAAACAACGACCCTTATCTTACGTGAAACAGTTACGCTTATCCTACGTGAAACAGCGACCCTTATCTTGCGTGAAACAACGACCCTTATCTTACGTGAAACAGTTACGCTTATCCTTCGTGAAACAGCGACCCTTATCTTGCGTGAAACAACGACCCTTATCTTACGTGAAACAGTTACGCTTTTCCTACGTGAAACAGCGACCCTTATCTTGCGTGAAACAACGACCCTTATCTTACGTGAAACAGGTACGCTTATCCTACGTAAACAGCGACCCTTATCTTGCGTGAAACAACGACCCTTATCTTACGTGAAACAGTTACGCTTATCCTACGTGAAACAACGACCCTTATCTTGCGTGAAACAACGACCCTTATCTTACGTGAAACAGCGACCCTTATCTTGCGTGAAACAACGACCCTTATCGTACGTGAAACAGTTACGCTTATCTTACGTGAAACAGCGACCCTTATCTTGCGTGAAACAACGACCCTTATCTTACGTGAAACAGTTACGCTTTTCCTACGTAAAACAACGACTCTTATCTTGAGTGACACAATGACCCTGATCTTACGTGAAACAGCCGCCTTTATCTTACGTGGAACAACGACTGTTATTTTGCGTGAAACAACTTTTGTTATCTTGCGTGCACACTTGCTTAAGGAACAAACTTAGGCTGTGTTTGTGTGTCCATCTACCTTGAGGAACAATCTAACGATTATGTATGTTTAATTACTTGCAAATGCTTTATAATTTCCATTCAGTAAATGAAAGATGTCATCTTCTAGAACATTAGTGCTCCTTTTTATGAATGTTACGTTGCTATAATATATATTTTTACTTTTTAAATGTAATTCATTTTGTACTTTTGCAACATACCTTTCCAGATAAATAACAACATGGTATGAAGAACAGAAATGTGTATTGGAACAAAAAGCATTTCTAAGAAAGAGCATTGAATTCCCAAGGTTTTGATACGACATATATTGTTTTACATTTTGGCAATTGTAACAGACAGAAATTGGATGTACCGCAGGGTAAGTGCAACAGTATTAAAAGTGATTGGGAGTGACATAAATGTACTTTAATTTAAATACTAGAATATGTGTTTGTTAAATATATATATATATATCTATATGAATATTTTTCAAGAACAGTCTTGACGTGGTTGTTATGTGAAATCCAGAAATTAAAAAACCAACCCCGACTGGGAATCGAATATATATATATATATATATGTGTGTGACAAAACATATTTATTGTGGTGCACTGAAGAGCAATTCAGGTGCAAAATTCTAACCTACCAACCGTGTTACGTCACTTCTCGCTAATTTGTTCTCTGCTTAGTAGTAACTTTCCGACTATATTAATAAAGTCAAGATGTTCATGCAGTCTATATACAATAGTGCAATCATCATTATACAAACCTTGACATGCAGAACTATAACCTCAGTATCGGAATATACCTGTCTCAATGTTCATGCAGTCCATATACAATAGTGCAATCATCATTATACAAACCTTGACATGCAGAACTATAACCTCAGTATCGGAATATACCTGTCTCAATGTTCATGCAGTCCATATACAATAGTGCAATCATCATTATACAAACCTTGACATGCAGAACTATAAGCATCAGTATTGGAATATACCTGTCTCAATGTTCATGCAGTCCATATACAATAGTGCAATCATCATTATACAAACCTTGACATGCAGAACTATAAGCATCAGTGTCGGAATATATCTGTCTCAACGTATCGAGTAATGTGCTGACGTCATAGCTGTAAAATTCTCAGAAGAACTCAACGAAATTCGCCGCTGGTTTCTCGCTTTTTCTTGAAGTTTTCCTTTTGAGTGGACTGGTTCATGAAAAGTGCTCTCTCTAACAACGCCTGCCAACAGATCACTACAATACCAGATGCCGAGAAAGAGATGCAACTAGATTTAGGTTGGTATTTGCCAACTACATCACTTCACTATGATGACATCACCTTGCTTGAAACGTCAAGACAACGAAGCACCGTAGGGTTATTGATTTTATTATTTGTTTTATAACATTATGTAAGGAAGTTATTGCTAGATGTATAATCTCGTCACTACGTTTTTAGTCCCTGCTTATGATTCAAACCGTATGTAATCAATAATAGTAAAATAATTGTGAACCAAGACTTTAAGAGTAGCACGTTCGTTCTCGCATGGTCTCGAACTCAAACGTCTGGACGACCCCACCCCCCCTGTCCACCCTTCAACCCTTCAACCATGAGTATCTTCAACCCCGCCTGACTGACGTGGGGGGGGGGGGGAGTACAGAGGTTTTCCTTGCAAGCTATTGACAAGTCCCATAAATCCCACCCTATTAGAACCCTTCTCGAGCAATGCGGAGTTGAGCGTCTCATGAGTACGTTATTGATGAGATGTGCTAGGTTTCACGTATATTGCGTACGGTGTGATATTTGCGTTGGTACAGTCGCGTCGGAAACCAGTAGACATGCTTTGTCTTGAAGCCAACACACACACAACGGGGTACACTCGTGGGGAAAGGAAAGGAATATTTCATTCTCATGTTTTCGAAACGTAAGCTAACATTCCTCATAGTTTTTAAGATTTAAAAGCGGATGGTGGGGGGGGGGGCTTCTCATGTTTTCTACTATTTAATTCTGTTAAAACACCTTTACCATAAATCCACCTGATATTCGTGAGTATACGTTGTAACATTGCATCCAATGAGCGACCATGGTATGTAATGATTCTCGCCCAATACTCCCTTGCTGTTGAACTCCTGGGCCAAACGGGGTTTGGTATATACAGATCCATTAAGATGATGATGGCGATGATTTTTAAGTTTTACTATTCATTATTCGTTCGGCAATCATGGTAGTTCAAGATGATGAGTAGACCTAGGTAATACACGACGACGAGAAGCATTTAATTCCATTTGTCATTGTACAACTATATTTTATTAACATTTCACTTTTATCTATTTTATCATATACAATTTTAAATTTGTAGAACAATTTTAACATTACTTTCTATCAATTTTTGGTTTATATTTAATACTTAATATTATATTTATACTTAATTATGTTATTATTATTTTCTCTGTTTTTCTACTATCGTTTCATTGTAAATTGTAGAGTTTTATTTTATGTCCTCCTTTGTAAACCACTGAATAGGACAGTCAAAAAATAATCATATACTCCCATACGAGACCCACAAGATTCAAAACCGAGAACGCAGGAGCGATGTTACATGGTCTACCGGGCAACCGTCCAATAGACCGCGGCCACTACGCCGGTACGGTATAGTACAATGGGATAATGTTCTCACCCAAGACTCATGGTCTACCGGGCAACCGTCCAATAGACCGCGGCCACTACGCCGGTACGGTATAGTACAATGGGATAATGTTCTCACCCAAGACTCATGGTCTACCGGGCAACCGTCCAATAGACCGAGCCACTACGCCGGTACGGTATAGTACAATGTGATCATGTTCTCACCCAAGACTCATGGTCTACCGGGCAACCGTCCAATAGACCGCGGCACTACGCCGGTACGGTATAGTACAATGTGATAATGTTCTCACCCAAGACTCCTCCGCTGTTCCTGTCTTCCCTGTTCGGCGGGGTCTGGACCTCATCCCGCTGCAAGGGATACTCCTTGATGTGTCCGTCAGGCTTTACGATCCCGTTGTCCAGTTCTTCCTCGGAGAAGTTGCCAGTCAGGGCCACTGCACAAACAACCACATCTTGCATTAGTCATGATAACAATCATTTTCTGTGGGAAACCGGCCCAGGGACAATCCATGTCACTCTTGCCTAACTAGGTATTGCGGTATTTGGAATAGGGATGTCCGAGAGCTAGTATTATAATGAATTACTCAATACCAGCATTAGTTTTGTGACTGAGGAAGACCTCGGGAAAAACTTAATTTAGTAGTCAGTACTGCCGGTGGCCGGTATCGAACCGGTGACCTGCCGAATTATTAGAGCCTCGCGTCTTACCGCTGAACCACCTCTGTCGGTTGTATGAGTGATTCGAAATCATATATTTCCCAAGGTGATTCAATTATTATGACGGGGTTCTGTGTGTGTGGTGGAATGCTGTAAATAAATAACAATATCTCGCTGTGAAGTCCCCACGTAATATTGTTCTACGTCCAATTAACGTGTTTTAGGCAATATGGGTATCGTCCCTGTTTAGATGTTTCTACAGAGAATTTCAATCGATATCAAGCCAATCGATGCAAGGGATAGAACATACCAGCTGTCTACTTATCACAACAATACAAAATACAGCAGTACACATCTTATAATAGTGACTGTTCTTTCATCATAAAATATATATATACAGTGTCTATTTTGTCAAAATATTTCGTAAGTTTGACAGAGAAGTGTTGGGACTTGAATGAATATAAAATAAATACGAATGCAGGGTGAAATCACTGACGAGGACATATGTACAGGTAGTATTATTAAAGCTATCAACATATTTGGCGTAAGTGGAATGAGGAGCCTTTCGCGATGTGACATGAGAACTGGATACAATTCGTAGATTGAATGAGTCTATAATTTCAGGAGTGACAACACCTAGTGCCTTCCCTTGAGTGTTTACTATACCAAGTGCCTTGTGCCTTTGTCCAGATATTCAAAACGCCATTTAAAATCACAATTGTGAAATTATTCTTGGCTAGATCTTATCGAGAACTACAGATGATTAAAAAACCGAAATATTTCGCTTTTAGGTACATTTGTAGTTGAATGACGTGTACTTGACAGGTTGTGACGTCGGCCGAATCAGATACATCACACATCGCCGTGATCGTCATAAAGAGAATCAAAATCATTAGCGGGGTGGAGAGGGGGAGGGGGGGGGATTTCAGTCGCAGAGGGTCGACATGAATGATAATGAAAAGAGAGGAAGAGAGAAGGAGACGAAAAGTATAAAAGTGGGCAAGATCACGATGAATGAGAAATAGGGTGATTAAAGAAGATATGCACGATGTATCCACTATGCAGGTCCGGTCACCAAGAAGATATGCACGATGTATCCACTATGCAGGTCCGGTCACCAAGAAGATATGCACGATGTATCCACTATGCAGGCCCGGTCACCAAGAAGATATGCACGATGTATCCACTATGCAGGCCCGGTCACCAAGAAGATATGCACAATGTATCCACTATGCAGGCCCGGTCACCAAGAAGATATGCACGATGTATCCACTATGCAGGCCCGGTCACCAAGAAGATATGCACGATGTATCCACTATGCAGGCCCGGTCACCAAGAAGATATGCACGATGTAGCCACTATGCAGGCCCGGTCACCAAGAAGATATGCACGATGTATCCACTATGCAGGCCCGGTCACCAAGAAGATATGCACGATGTATCCTCTATGCAGGTCCGGTCACCAAGAAGATATGCACGATGTATCCACTATGCAGGTCCGGTCACCAAGAAGATATGCACGATGTATCCACTATGCAGGCCCGGTCACCAAGAAGATATGCACGATGTATCCACTATGCAGGCCCGGTCACCAAGAAGATATGCACGATGTATCCACTATGCAGGTCCGGTCACAAAGAAGATATGCACGATGTATCCACTATGCAGGCCCGGTCACCAAGAAGATATGCACGATGTATCCACTACGCAGGTCCGGTCACCAAGAAGATATGCACGATGTATCCACTATGCAGGTCCGGTCACAAAGAAGATATGCACGATGTAGCCACTATGCAGGCCCGGTCACCAAGAAGAGGGACACAGCTCGGCCGTTTTTTAGTGAAATCAGGCAATGTCATAATATCTCAAATTATGAGATTTGTTCAATTTAATCGCAATACATACGTATTTCCTCTCCTTTCATAATACATATTAAACACGCACCCAACCACAATTTCATAGTATTCTATATCCATATATCCATTTCAGTTTCCAAGATACGAACAAAACCCTTTCAAGCTTAACTTCTATTTTTCCCTCAGTATTGAACTCTAGTGAAGTAAGCTAGGCCTTAACCATAAGAGCTCCAGATTTTCTCCTAAAACACATGCCACATGTCCCCCCCCCCTGGCGTCGCTCGGCGTTGGGCCGGGCTGTCAGTCAATCCTCGACGCTTCGCGACGCCGACGATGCAGAAGAAGGGATCGCTTCTCAGTGACATCAGACAAATGTTCCCCAGAGGGCGAGGAATTAAAAACCCATGCAAAGCACGACCGACGATAATCTTTTATCGCGAGCCTAATTACAGGGGGTATTTATATTCCTCACAGAGGCACCCTCGGAAGGATTGAATTAGTTTGCCGGAGAAAAATTTAAAGTTGTATTAGCATCTAATCTAGCTAATAATGTTAAACGAGGAAATACGTGTTACGCTGCCCAATTTAGTGGTTCGTTGTGTGATTGGATGACGCTGGGGAATATTATGGCTGTAATGTTGTCACAATTGTTAGATTAAGTCTTATACTGAACAGTTCGCGAAATATTGAATAGCAGAACATAAAATCAATAACATGATATGTATGAATAAGTGCATGAACGCTGAGGTAGCGAGGAATGTGTGACAGAATATAGCATCAGATAACAGCTGACGTCTAGTTCTTGATATGAAAACTTAACGGTAATATTATATTTGTTGCTTAATTTTCTTTTGGAAATACTATTTTTTCATTGCCACATTTTAAACATAAATTTATAAAATTTACATAATATATTGATACAAACATACTAATATAATTTAAATTTATAATGCGGAACGTCTTATTCATAAGTAGAGTAGGGTTAAAGAATAAGCCCGTCTTCAAATTATAACAACGAGTCCATGTCTAGGCTTTCACACATGTCTACTGTCCTTGAATAGCGTGACGTCATCAACTTCATAACACTTCTTCATAATCCACATTCATAATCCTTGCTTTCAGTCAAGTATAATTTCATCCGATTGATTGAAAGCTAATATCTCGTACCAAATGCATCTAGTAAAAGCAGTAAATGCGATCTGTAATCAATTACATGGTAACGACATGTGTTTCGTGAATTAGTTTAAGTTTGGCGCTATACCCCATTTAGTGACTTCCTGTCGCCTCCAACGTGTGGCGCTGCATAGCGGAGTGTTTTGAAACACTCCTGGTCAAGAACATGGAACCAAATATAGGACTTAACAGGTTGGGACACGTAATGTGTATGGGGGATTCCTGAGCTGACGTCGAAGAGCGCAGAAGGTCGAACGCACACCAAAGAACCAATCAGAATGTAGCTGCGTTCGGCAGCAAAGAATGTTAGGTTCGTTGATGTACGTTCAGCGCTCTGAGCTCTTGTCGTCCATGGCGGGAACCCCCTTCAACTATGAAATCGTATTCAGCACCGTAAAGCCCACGAACACCATCTTAATGCAGAAATTGTAACTAGGGGAGAACACAATTTTCGTGAACATGTAAACCGGTTTGTTTTCTGCTGACAGTGGGAAATAATGTTGTTACTCTGCGGTTGAGTTCAGTTTAAAAGAAATGGATCCATTATCATTATTTTGAAAAACGTGTTTATTAAGTCAGCTATAGGTCTTATTATTTTGTTATTAAGTATTTATTTGCAACAGAAAATTATTCCACTAGTGCAAATGTAATATGAATATAGGTACTAGGTACTACATCCAAACATTGCGGTCATACGAGTCGCTCTTACGCCAGCCGTATTGTCACATTTAGCATCAATAAACTATTGTCCAAATGTTATTACAATTTATGTACCTCTCAACACTCTCTGTATTTAAGTCGCTCTCAAAGACCATAGTCAAACACATTAAAATGCAAAAGTACGTTATAAAATGCTTTTTTATTCATTTTACGGCGTGTTTATAGAACTCGGAAATAAGCCCGTTAAAATTGATACCAAGCATTTTATCCTGTCGTTTATTGACGGCGTTATGCGTGTAGGCCAGCACATCGCAATAGTATCAACAGATAACTATCATTGGTTCGCACCCTTTTCCCCGAGTGCCGATGATTCGTCGGGATGTAATTTGACTCTCGATTATCGATTGTATCAGCGGAACTACGCATTCCACTTTTTACACCTCTTTTTGACATGTGTGAAGGAACGAACTTAATGAAAAAAAAACATCGTTTAATGTTAACATTTTATAAGAAACGGCTATGATAACATTTTGTCCGTCTTTATAGCCGGTTTTAATTCATTTAAATTAACACCTTTGTAAGGGATACAAGCAGTCAAGAGTGGAGACACAAAAAAACATTTTTCAAACTAGTATTCATCAAATATGCGAAGAAGGTTTGTGTCTATGATTAGTATTCCCACCGTAGAGCAATCTTAGAAAAGTATATTTTTAGTTCTGCCATACGTGATCCAGCAAACTCACATTATAGTGCATCGTTCACATTAAAGATAAGTTTACATGTTTTGAATTCAAATTTTCCCAGAACAAATTTGTATCCTAAGAAACGGAGTTGCTTTCGAAGTAAAACGTGCATGTTTTATAAAAATGTAGATCCTTAAATCGCTTTGCTGTTAAAAGCCGATTAATTTAATGCAACGATGATTGAACGACAATATTTGTTTTTTAGACAGTGGCTTTCAGTAGTGTGATAAACGATGAAGGATATACTTCGATCGCTGTTGGGTTGTCATTCAGCTGAAGTTACAAGCCAACTTGTCCTGGCTTAACTTAACTTACAGTTAGGCCAGTACCACTACCATGTACCTCAGTTTTGGAATCATTTTTGACCGTTATTATAATCTGATATGGAACATAATACAAACATTAATAGCCTGAGGCAGCAGAGAGTGAGAATTCAGTTTTCTGTTCGTATCTTTAGAACAACTTTTAAAATCGAAATTGTAGAAGATACGAAACACGATTTAATCAGGGTCTACAGATAACAAAAACAAATATATGCACATTTCATTATGTTTGAATTAAATGCGATGATACAATATTATTGTCGTTCAATCCAAACGTAATATCTTTCAACATATTTGTTTCCCTTGTCCATAGACGCTGCTAATATCTGTCTTGCATATCTTTCCACAATTTCAATTCTAAAGATACAAACAGAAAACCTGAAATTCTCACGGTCTGCTGCCGTTCAATGATGCAAGTTGTTGCTGCCGTTCAATGATGCAAGTTGTTTTTGAGAATATAGCATTAACACAATTTGATATGATTGTTTATATTCAATTTGATTTTAAAACCTAGAAAATTCTTTTTTGAAGGCATAAGGTTTCTTTGTGAAAATGCATATTGTTCAAAAATATAAGCATCTAGGTCTGGCTTTTTGCCATTCTAACGCTTCTATTATAGAGCGCCGTCAATACCTTCACGAATACATCTGGCCAATGATGTGATCGGACTTGTACGGCTGCATATTTAACATTGTTGGATTGTGGCCATGGTATTTTCAATCGAACATCAAACATACCGAGAATGGTTCGGATGCTTTTGTAAATGAAATGTACTCGTCAGGCATTGGTCAACTATGGATTACAGGGTGCAATGTAGGTATAGAGTATTATGGTATATGCGGTCAGTGGTGATGACTGATTATATTAATAAAACATGTTTGAAACAGTACGAGGTAACAATGTGTAGGAAGTTAATAAGAATAATTGTTCACAGAAAGAAGTCACGGGTCACAATAACTGTATAAAATAGCAGTTTCAATAAGAAAGAATCAATAGCAACAAGTGTTTTTGTCGATATTAACAGCTGGTCTATTTTAATATATGTATATATATATTAATTAATATTAATTAAGGAACCGGAACGCATTTTTTGTTTGTCAAATATAATTTGGCACCAACCCCGCCCACATTTATACATTGAGAACACAGACAATATGTAATTATTAATTATATATCTGTTTAGGTTCAGTGGTCAGTCAGAAGGTTATTGCCTATGTATTTGGGTCTGGCTACCTAGGGGTAATTCATAAACTTAAATAATTTGCATTCATACCAACAAGTAAAATATGTTTGTGAAATTTTCAGAGATACGAATTAATTCACGAGTTTTTAAGGAGTAACCTACGTTATAAAATAATACCGAAACGCGCGTTCTGGTTTCGGAAAAGGAATCGGAACTCCGTTCCGGTGCGTTCCGGCTCAAATTAAACCCTTTATATATATATATATATATATATATATATATATATATATATATAAAGGGTTTAATTTGAGCCGGAACGTTGAAAGTTGAAATTTTTCGGGTTGACTACCGCGCTCTTTCTTGAGACAATTTTGGTCCTTAAAAGGACCGTTGTGTCGACGTTTCGGACAAACAAATAGACGCATCTCTGTACGCGTCAGCGAGCACAAACTCTCAGTTCAACATGGCCGTGGTACATCGGGACTGGCTCAACATGCCATGGATAAACTACACCGAATAGACTTCGAAGGCACAAGAGTGTTGGCACAAGTAGACAATTTGCAGAGGCGCATAATAAGAGAAGCCATCGAAATTGAGCGACGAGAACACTCAATGAACATCAGAGGTGATAATCTAAGATTACCACCATCCTGGAAGCCAGCTCTACACATGCAAACAGCCAGTCTCGTCCCAACAACGGTGGAAGAGGGCCGTGAGAATCAGCGAGTGAGCGACGCCGACTCTCACCGAGTGCGAACGACCACCGGCCGAGAGCTGAGAGGCGCGACGGCCGCAAGACCAAGAGAGTCTCCTCGGCAAGCGCTGAACACCGCGCCGCCGAGAAATCACGAGACGAGACGCTCGAGGAACAACGAGCGAGCGGCGCCGACTTGCCCCGAGTTCGATCGACCATCGGCCGGGAGCTGAGAAGCGCGAGATGCCCTCGTAGACAGAGCCTCCGCAGCGAGTGCCACGATACGACCAGCGCTCTCATTGGCGGAAAGGTAGCCAATGAGAAACGAGAACCGCGGTCCCCAGCCCCCTTATAAGGGCAGTGCACACAGGACAGAGCGTCATTCAGCAGTCACCATTGAGAGTAGAGCTGAGTCCTGAAGATGGCCAATGTTACTTGGCCGAAACGTCGACACAACGGTCCTTTTAAGGACCAACATTGTCTCAAGAAAGAGCGCGGCAGTGAACGCGAAAAATCTCTACTATCACATCCATCGGTCTGCGAAAACCTACGAGTTAAAGGACATCGAAACCCTAGCTCTATTTAATATCCATAACATCTATTGATTTATTTTAAAAATTATAGCGAAAACTAGAACCCTCATACCCACTCCAGGAATTAGCTATAAATTATTTTCGAGTTGATAATATTCCCTTGAGCGCGGCTGTTTTTTATGGTCGTGACGTAGCTTTTACTAGTCCCGTGCCACTAGCATCGGCGGGAGACGCGATATGTCGTACGCGCGTCTATTTACCCTGTCATAGCAAACGGAACTATTAGCGGTAGCTCACTGAACTCAATTACACGTTAATCTGCAATGTTTTCTCGTCCTACTCAATGCTTCAACGAGAAGAATATCTAACTTACGCAATGGGAAAAATTGATTTTAAATAAACCAAGTTTTCCGTATTAACTCGCATATTTCCAAGTCTGGTTAGTATATTTTGCGAGGACATTTTTGCCGATTTGGAAGGCTTGACATAATACGACATGCATGAAGAATTATTAAAAAAATACGGTATTGTAATTTGTGTTAGGATGTGCGTACAGTTATGTGATATGTATTCACGTTGTATCACTGTTTTTACGCCCGCACTGCGCTTGCAGTTTTGGTGTTGTCCACCTACTCTTGACGTGCTATCGTTTAGTACACATTCCAAAAACATTAACCAGCAGAACACGAAGAATAATGAATATCAGACAAATTGTACCCAGTATGTTAGTGTACAATAGGGATAAAGTTCAAAGTACAATGTTTTAGCTTGAAGTATAATTGTACCCAATATATTGTACAATGGGGATAATGTACTAAGTACAATGTACAATAGCTGATAGTTAAGCTTTGAGTATATACACTACTCAAATGTTCTAGCACACAAGCCTCTCATTCGCCAGGTTGTCGGTTCGATACCCGCGCTATTGGCAGTCGGCATCCCTAAATGAATAGTTATTTCGAGTTTTTTTTTGTCATGATGTTGTTGTTGCAATTTAGTCCTACTACCAACCCTCAGACATCCCCCCTCCCCCACCGGTCAGCCACTTATCCTAATACCAAAATAACTCGTTAGTCACGTAAAGAATGTTGGCCATGGGCAGGTTACATACAGACTTTTATATTAATAGTAAATACAAATTATATAGTAAATTAAAATATCAGAACTCTCTATAAGCTGAACATTATAGTTATGATCTGCAGCAGTAAATCGACATTGAAACGAATATAATCTTAAGTTTTATTGAGTGTTACATTATTGTTGCATTCGCTCTGAGTGATTAAAAGCGAAATAAATAAAATATCGAACCAACTGCTGCTACCAAGAAAACTAGACCTGATGTTTTTGGAAATGCTTTGAGGACCGACCACCTCCTAGCCGCCGCTGACAACCTTCTCCAGCCAGGCTAGTTGCCCAGGTAAATGTCAAATACCAACACTTATCACTGCTTGCGGGTTATCTTTAATATCGACATACCGTATTTTTTTAATAATTCTTCATGCATGTCGTATTATGTCAAGCTTTCTAAAATGTCAAAAATGTCGTTGCAAAATATACTAACCAGACTTTGAAATATGCGAGTTAATACGGAAAACTTGGCTTATTTAAAATCATTTTTTCCCATTACGTAAGTTAGATATTCTTCTCGTTTAAGCATTGAGTAGGACGAGAAAACATTGCAGATTAACGTGTAATTGAGTTTAGTGAGCTACCGCTAATAGTTCGTTTGCTATGACAGGGTAAATAGACGCGCGTACGACATATCGCGTCTCCCGCCGATGCTAGCGGCACGGGACTAGTAAATGCTACGTCACGACCATAAAAAACGGCCGCGCTCAAGGGAATATTATCAACTCGAAAATAATGTATAGCTAATTCCTGGAGTGGGTATATGAGGGTTCTAGTTTTCGCTATAATTTTTAAAATAAATCAATACCTAGATGTTATGGATATTAACTAGAGCTAGGGTTTGGATGTCCTTTAACATATATATATATATATATATGTTAACTCGCCGAAACGTCGAGACAATGACAATGGCCCATTTCTGGGCCAGCAACCAGTGTCTAGCTAGAGAGCAAGTTACGTGGACAGCAACCCGAGAACCTAGTACTACATCTTCTTCAGTTCGCGAAAACCTACAGAATACAACAATATATATATATATTATTAGTTTTCAGGTTTTCGCGGACATATGTGTACCTGTTGCAACTTTGTGAGGATTGTTGCCGCGAATAATGTACTAAAGAAGGAGGCACTGACTTACCCTTCCCTTCCTGACGTTTCGGGAAAGTCACATCTCCCATCTTCAGAGGCCCTCACTCGACGATGTGCATCTCGAGCTTCGATGCCGCGAACTGACTGGTTCAGTCGTTGTCATTCCTCTCGCGTGTATGTCTGCGTCATGGTTCTTATCTCGTAGTGAAACCAGGTTGGATCGACTACGCGTCAGGGCTCCACGTTCAGGGGTAGTGACGTACTCCACGCCTCTAGGGCTGACGGACAACGTTACCCTACTTCCTGGAAACCAGTTCTCCTTCAACACCAACAAGAAGCCCGTGTGCAACGTTCTGACAGCGTTAACGTCGTGACGCCAACACAAGGCCCCAGCCCTAGAGGCGTGGAGTACGTCACTACCCCTGAACGTGGACCCCTGACGCGTAGTCGATCCAACCTGGTTTCACTACGAGATAAGAACCATGACGCAGACATACACGCGAGAGGAATGACAACGACTGAACCAGTCAGTTCGCGGCTTCGAAGCTCGAGATGCACATCGTCGAGTGAGGGCCTCTGAAGATGGGAAATGTGACTTTCGCGAAACGTCAGGAAGGGAAGGGTAAGTCAGTGCCTCCTTCTTTAGTACATTATTCGCGGCAACAATCCCCAGAAAGTTGCAACAGGTACACATATATTATATATATATATACCATGTGACATGTGGCCATGTGACCACCGCCCGTGCCAGGGCCAGCAGTGTGACACCGGTATACACGGATAATAACCCTAAAGACCGATAATCAAATATATAAGTTAGTACGTAGGTTTTCACGGACAGTAAAGATATGATTATCAGTCTTTCGGGTAATTATACGTGTACCGGTGTCACACTGCTGGCCCTGGCCCGGGCGGTTGTCACATGGTCGACGTTTCGACTGAATCCCATCAGCCATCTTCCGGGTTGAATGCCTCCTCGAGCGATCAGGTACCACTGAGAAGCCGAGAGAAGTGCCTGTTGTTATAAAGTCCCTGTTAGATGCGCGCGCAACGTTCCTGCTGGTCGGACAAGCCGGCTGCGCGGACCAATCACAGACGCCCTAGACTCCCTAAACCCGACGAGCCAGGCAACGTGTCACTGGCCCGGCGTAAGCGCTAATCTCCGGCGTCGGTGCGCTACCCTGCTTAGTCTCCGCGGAATCCGGTCCAGCTTCAGGGCGTCGTGGCGCCACTGTATGGTTGACTAGGGCCGGGCGTCGTGGCGCCACTGTATGGTTGACTAGGGCCGGTCTCCAGGCTGCAGGCAAAACTAGTGCGTCATCACGTCGGTTAAGTGTGTAAGGCCTCTTGTATATCTCTATCGCCTCTCGAATCACCCGCGTACGGAGATGTTCTTCTCAAGCCAGGGTTCTTGTATTCGATAAGTCAATAGCGTGTCCCGTAGCTGCGACGTGTTGGGCAAGTGACGCAGACTTCTCATTACATTCCACTGCTCGTTTGTGTTCTAGAACGCGGACAGAAATTCGGCGGTGCGTTTGACCCACGTACGTCTTCTCACAGGACATACAAAGTACCTCATAGACGCCGTGCGCCTGACGTGCGCCTGACGTGCGTCGAAGAACCAGACGCACGTCAAGACTAAGACTCTACAGTCGTCGAAACGTTGACCATTATTTTAAATAAACTTTGGACTGGTTTTACCGAAAAATGTTTTCATACTTTATATATTAATATTTTCATTTTTCACTTTACCGTTGGTCACTCTTTTCATTCATTTCCTATAATTTCTTCCATTATTATATTAATATGATGTATATTTTCATGTGTATAATTTGTATTTTTTTATATTTTATTACAAACATGGCTGACTTCTTTTTCTCAACTTTGCATATATTTGTTAACCTTTTTCATTAATAATTTAAAATATTTTCTATAACCTGGTTTTATTTATTTTGTCAGCTGTCAGTCACCAATTTGTATTTAGAGAGCTATGCTTTTTTTCTGTCCACCCTGTTTTCCCTATAGACAAAGTGAATGATTGGGACCAAATAGTACCATCAACTCAATTAAATAATTTATGCATTAGAATAATTTTGTAAAAGCGGTAAGTGTTAAAAGAGATATAATATTATATTCTTAAGAAACACTTTATCTCTCAAGGACCCTAATTACCCAAGATAATAGCATAGATATTCTCTTATATATAAAATTATATTCTAAGAAACACTTTATCTCTCAAGGTCCCTAATTACCCAAGATAAAAGCATGGATATTCTCTTATATATAATAATATATTCTAAGAAACACTTTATCTCTCAAGGTCCCTAATTACCCAAGATAATAGCATGGATATTCTCTTATATATAATATTATATTCTAAGAAACACTTTATCTCTCAAGGTCCCTAATTACCCAAGATAATAGCA
The DNA here is from genome assembly GCA_945910005.1 of Isoperla grammatica. NCBI lineage: Eukaryota > Metazoa > Arthropoda > Insecta > Plecoptera > Perlodidae > Isoperla > Isoperla grammatica. The sequence continues at coordinate 55,376,886 of OX246739.1, read as the reverse complement.
TGGATATTCTCTTATATATAATAATATATTCTAAGAAACACTTTATCTCTCAAGGTCCCTAATTACCCAAGATAAAAGCATGGATATTCTCTTATATATAATAATATATTCTAAGAAACACTTTATCTCTCAAGGTCCCTAATTACCCAAGATAATAGCATGGATATTCTCTTATATATAATATTATATTCTTAACTTAAGAAACACTTTATCTCTCAAGGTCCCTAATTACCCAAGATAATAGCATGGATATTCTCTTATATATAATATAATATTCTTAACTTAAGAAACACTTTATCTCTCAAGGTCCCTAATTACCCAAGATAAAAGCATGGATATTCTCTTATATATAATATTATATTCTAAGAAACACTTTATCTCTCAAGGTCCCTAATTACCCAAGATAATAGCATGGATATTCTCTTATATATAATATTATATTCTTAACTTAAGAAACACTTTATCTCTCAAGGTCCCTAATTACCCAAGATAATAGCATGGATATTCTCTTATATATAATATAATATTCTTAACTTAAGAAACACTTTATCTCTCAAGGTCCCTTATTACCCAAGATAATAGGATGGATATTCTCTTATAAATAATATTATATTCTTAACTTAAGAAACACTTTATCTCTCAAGGTCCCTAATTACCCAAGATAATAGCATGGATATTCTCTTATATATAATATTATATTCTTAAGAAACACTTTATCTCTCAAGGTCCCTAATTACCCAAGATAATAGCATGGATATTCTCTTATATAGAATATTATATTCTTTACTTAAGAAACACTTTATCTCTCAAGGTCCCTAATTACCCAAGATAATAGCATGGATATTCTCTTATATAGAATATTATATTCTAAGAAACACTTTATCTCTCAAGGTCCCTAATTACCCAAGATAATAGCATGGATATTCTCTTATATAGAATATTATATTCTTAAGAAACACTCTATCTCTCAAGGACCCTAATTACCCAAGAAAATAGCATGGATATTCTCTTATATATAATATTATATTCTTAACTTAAGAAACACTTTATCTCTCAAGGACCCTAATTACCCAAGATAATAGTATGGATATTCTCTTATATATAATATTATATTCTTAACTTAAGAAACACTTTATCTCTCAAGGACGCTAATTACCAAAGATAATAGCATGGACATTCTCTTAAATATAATATTATATTCTTAACTTAAGAAACACTTGCTCTCAAGGTCCCTAATTACCCAAGATAATAGCATGGATATTCTCTTATATATAATATTATATTCTTAACTTAAGAAAACACTTTATCGCTCAAGGTCCCTAATTACCCAAGATAATAGCATGGATATGTTCTTATATATAATATTATATTCTTAAGAAACATTTTCTCTCAAGGTCCCTAATTACCAGAGACGTTTGTTTTTCGGAATCCGCGATAAAATGAAATTCATTTTTTTGACAGATGTCGGCATGTTGGCCATGAAGGATAAGGAATCAAATCGCGAAATAACACCATATTATTTTAATAACGCGAATTGAGTGATGAAATAGTGAAATAACACCATGTTCAGCATTTTTAACTATTTACAGTAAAAATTGCATAATTTACGTAATAATTACTACTCTGACCCTAAGTCAGTTAAACAGTTTAGTCTTAAACTGTTTACCAACCACATTTTGGCCGATGGAAAAGTGGTTTGCAGCGTTGCTGGTAGATAGCGTTGCTCAAAATAAAGCGGTGTGAAGCGAGTGAAAATTTCCGTTGCTTTGAAACTTCCTGATTCCTCCATTTCCATTATAAAAATGGCACCAAAATAACACCACATTTTGGTTTAGAATAAAACGATTTTTTTTTTTTTAAATAAAACCATTTTCAAACACCACTACTAATTACCCAAGATAATAGCATGGATATTATCTTATATATAATATTATATTCTTAAGAAACACTTTATCTCTCAAGGTCCCTAATTACCCAAGATAATAGCATGGATATTCTCTTATATATAATATTATATTTTTAAAGTGCCCGGGTTCCTCTTTAGCAAGTTGTTCTCTATATAAAGTTTAACCCTAAACACGAATGTTTGGGTGTATATCACGCGGCCTATACCATCAGGTGTCCTTTGTTTATTCGCGCAACTTGCTGTTCGAGGTGGACGTCCTACGTCATACGTCCCATGCTGCCAACACTGCGCTGCGTCTTCAGCAGGTATTGGAAAGAGGGGTGTTACTGAAGATGCGTGATTGGCTGAAGACATCAATGGAGGGAGAGCACTTGGTCTGACGAGATACTTTGTTCAAATGAAAGTGGTGCAGAACGCGCGTGTTCAAGCGGATAGATACACGATTTGTAACAACACACAGGAAATGTGTTTATATTTCTCGTCAATTTGTGAAATGATAATAGTATTTGTCAAGATAAGGAATATAATTATAATCGTTTTGTCAAATTAAGAAATAAAGTTACTTGCGCCGAACAGGTTTTCACAAAGACCTCAAGTTTGTTTGATATATTCCGGTGAAAATTCTTCTTGTTACAGGTATGTCGTTACATTAGACTACGACGTAAAACGTACTAATTTTCCATTTTATGTATTGCTATAATGTGAAGAATAAAACGGTTTCATTTGTAGTGGACGGAAAATTTGAAACGACTATACACATGCGCTTGGCCGGATACTTTTCGCCCAGCCCTCCAGATGCGTGAAGCAAGGTCACGCGACACTCAGGGGTACGGTATTGCCAAACGTACATCGTTGAGCGGGCTGCATACAGTTTATAAAATATTTAACCACTTATTACGTGGAACTCGAATCATTTTCGGTGAAACTGTTGTTGAATAAGTGTTCTATATACCACCTTGAGTGAGGTACACATTGCAAAAAGAGGTGAACGAACACTTTAAGAAACACTTTATTTTTCAAGGTCCCTAATTACCCAAGAAAGATAAAAGCATGGATATTCTCTTATATATAAAATTATATTATTAAAAAACACTTCATCTCTCAAGGTCCTAATTATACCAAGAGAACAACTGAGCGCGTAAGTTTAACAGTAAAATGGCGTTGCTTTCTCTGGAACCCAAAACGCGAAGATCTTGAAACGCGTCTAGCCTTAATAAACCCCAACATTAGCGTCAATGGTTAAGTTATTTGCAACCACACCAAGCAATTATTTCCAATTGGCTAGAAGGGTAATCAATCAGGTATCAATCTCGTCATGTTCTGAAACTTGTCTGGTATTCTCCTTCCATGCTCGCTTCCGTTCTCACTGACGTGACTTGACTCGACTAACTTTTAGCACGGAAATCACGAACTTCGTTTGCGTTTTGTCGAGTTCCGTCTCGCACTCGCACTGGAGTACATTTTCACTTGCAGGCCTTCTATAATAGATTTTGACGCTCTCTGACTAGGCAGGGCGAGTGGAGAGAGAACTAAGATTTAGAGCTGGCGAACTGACGGACGCTTGAGTATGCAAAAGTGGCTTACTGCACGTTTTGACATGGTTTCTTGTAAGTATGAAAGATGTTATCAAAAATGTAAGCATCTAGTTTATGTAATATTTGATATTATATGCACGTACAAGTATGTGTATGTGTGTACGTAGAAATTAGTTACGCTTATAGGGGCATACAAAAATCACAAAACATTGTAATTGTAACTATTGGAAATAAACAAACAATAAACAAACAAATAAACAAAATACTCCAAAAATACCTGCAATCGGTTCAACAGTTTCGTACGTTACTTAGTTACTTACTTACTTTCTTACTTTCTTACTTACTTACTTACTTTTTTCTCTACTTTATAATAAAAATCAATCCAATAATAAATGTAAATATAACTGATGTTGATGTAAACGAAGAATACAAATTAAAAGAAAAGTTCACAGTTAATTGAAGATTTAACTATACACTAATTTTATTCTAAAGGCATTCGCACAAAATCCCTGAAAGTCAATTGACACTAGGCGTGACGTGACGTGTATACGTGACGTGACGTGTATTGACGTGTATTTAGTCTGATAAAACTAAATTTCCAGGCTCGCTTGATTCCTATCTTGGTCATAGACTGTTGATCTGAAGAACCCAACCAACTCGTTGACATCCAAAGCTTCTGTATACGCTTCAGACTTGAACGCCATAAAACAGATGGTCTGTAGTTGACTCTTCTTCGCTCCACTACGTGACTAAAATAGTGCATTTAGGTCAGATAAGTTTATGTCACGTGACTTGCTGGTAGGATAAAAAGTCAAACGCCAGAGAAAAAGTTGACCACAAGTCTGTATTAAATTAGAAAAGTTAGTCTGCACGCGAACGTGCCCGCGATGTTGAGGAGTCACAACATGTTTGTAAAGATGGAGTGAGTTAATATTGGATCGAGTTACTTTGTCAAAGTCATTGCTGTCAAAAACAATAACATGTCACATACAATGTCTTGTTAAAATTCTGCGCGTCTATGGTAGTTATACTGAGTTAGTCTCGTATAACTCGAATGTTTGTTTTAATTCGCGATGCATCTTCTATTGCGTTACCAAGGACTTCGTACTTTTAAACTTTGCTTTTCATTCACGAACAATATTATACAGCAATTTATTAAAGAATAATTACTTTATTATAATTTTAGTCGTTATACTCAGGTGAAAATCTCTATTTAGTAGTGACTGGATAACGAGCAATGATGCCACTGCGTAATAGTTGACGATAATGCATTTATTAGTGCTGTTTTACAACACTGATGCGAACTGGATGTGCTTCAGTGTTAACTGTTAACTACTATTAGCAATATTTATAAGAAGTTTAAGAAAATATGAAATATTTACATTGAGTTTAACAAAGCTGTGCCAGACAGTTGAATTGATTTAATGGTCACGCGTTCTAAAATAGTGAAGATTGATTGGCTATCGCTAACTACTCGTTCAAGCAAGCGAGCTCACTCCCACTGGCTCAGCCGTATGACAGTGAGGCGGCGAGGTCCTGTCCTGTGAGCCAATGCAAACCTACAGAGTACAGACTGCGCCTATTGCGCGGACACGGCTTAACCTTTTCGTTCACAAACCCATACCACTATCAAGACCGCAAAGCGCAAACGTTCGTTTTTTATACTAATGCCAATTCTAATAATAAAGTGCTTTAATGGTTCTGAAGTTTTCTAACTGGGTAGTAAGTTTTATGTTTGAAGTTGGACAATAACATGAAAAGATGCAACAGTGTTGTATAATTCGGTTGATTTTTACGAATACTATTGTACACTCCAACTAATCCGTTTCTTCAAATAAAGTAAATTTATTTTTGGTTTTATTTGTTACAACAGTATCCGTAGAGAATATCTATTTATTTGTTGGATTTACAGTAATTGCTAGTTGATACAGCATTCCATGGCCGAATCATGGGGTGAAATCTAATTATATCAGACCTATCACTAGATACCACACATATAATATAATGCTACACTAGCTACAATTAGACACTTTCACTAACAAGAATTTATTATTTCACGAAATTGGTACGACTTCTCAATGTTGGTGTTTCTTGTCACATTTAAAGATATATACGCCTATAAAAGAAATATTTGATTAAAATTAATGATCAGCTCTCTTCAACAGGTAGCAAGGCCGATTTCTGCACATTTCTTCACTTATTCTACTACATTTTCTATGTAAAATAAGTTATTATTTCGATGCTGTTCACCACGTGTAACCCACCAAACACAATATTCAAATAAAGAAATTATGTGTTTTTTAGCGGAGGGGTTTCAATCTGAATGAAAGGACATCCCCAGGAATAAGGCACCTCTTTATAACGCAATTTGTGAGCACTACAAAAACTTAATCAATGCAAGATTCCGATTTCATTGTTATGTATTCAGACTCTGAAATATGTTGTAAAGGGGGTTGAATATATTTATCGATATGAACTTCAAGTTTCCCATAAATAAGAGCTCCAGTAGAAACGAGTTCAGTTTAACCTAGTTAAAACATTTTTCAGGCACGGTAAGAACTTAGCAACAGGAAACTTAATCTATTTACTAGGTCGATAAGCAGCCAACACTGTGAACGACGTTGGTTGTTAAACGAGGGCTAGTGATTAATGTTCCATATCCTTCCAACCAGAAGTAACTTAACTCAGTCACGTACGAGTAAAAAATTCGTTGTTTTCTTTTGCTCTTGTGGGTTGCGATAAATTATATTGACCGCAAAGTCGTAAGAATTTCTATAATCGATTCAATTATTGGTGATAGTGTTTTTTGCTACGCATAAACCATTAGTCTTCAAAGATCACGCTGGAGGAAAGTAATCTGTTTAATCAGCAAGTGACCACCTTAGATAATTTGTATTGCACATAAATTTACTCCCTTTAACTGAGTGGGGGAGATATAACTACCGGTTGATTAATATAACAGGAAATGTTCGTTAATTCCCAATATAGCTGAGGTAGGAGTGTATAAACTAGATAGATATAACACAAAAAACATGATAATAATTCTTAATTTGCGAAAGTGAATAGTTAATGTCTCACTAGTAACAAAGTTTGATAGCTTTATCTCCCCCTGAAACACCATGTGACGTCATAATTCTGTAAACAAACAGCGTAGGGAATCTGTTACCTACTCATCTCAATCATTGAACTCTATTTCTTGAGACTGGCGGTGTCAAAACCATTTGGAAATATATTATACATTTTATGTATTTGTGATTTTGTGTATACTTCTTGTGCATGTATGTTGTACATGTACTTGATTTTTATTTTTATTATACGTTACTGGTGGGGCTTTACAATAAAATAAAAATACAAACATATATATATATATATATTTACAATAGACTTTACCACAGTCAATTCCAATATATGCCCCTTTCTGATGACATGTGTCCTAAAATCACGTCACAGTTAATCCGATTTGCACTCTTCAACTATTGATGATGCCGTAATATTGATTTTCTACGAAAAACGTGGGGCGATATTTTAAACCTATTGTACCCGTAAAATAAGATTCTATAATCTTCAAATTACTTGGAAATATATTGGTCTAAAAACATGAAAGACGCTACGAAGCGAAGTGAGCATTGTGGTCAAAATTATAATCCGCACGAGGATCGTTATTTTTGAACGGTATTTGATTTATGGAGTCTGCTGAAAATTAACAATGTCTGGAGCAGAGGCCAAACATTCAGCCAGTTCGTCTAGGATCAGATGACCGACGTCTTGGCTGCACGACTCACTGTACGTCACTCAGCACGTGGGAACGTTCATGTACGATTACTATTACGTCACGAACCACCACCATTACGCATCAACCACGTCTTGGCTGCACGACTCACTGTACGTCACTCAGCACGTGGGAACCTTCATGTACGATTACTATTACGTCACGAACCACCACCATTACGCATCAACCACGTCTTGGCTGCACGACTCACTGTACGTCACTCAGCACATGGGAACGTTCATGTACGATTACTATTACGTCACGAACCACCACCATTACGCATCAACCACGTCTTGGCTGCACGACTCACCGTACGTCACTCAGCACATGGGAACCTTCATGTACGAGTACTATTACGTCACGAACCACCACCATTACGCATCAACCACGTCTTGGCTGCACGACTCACTGTACGTCACTCAGCACATGGGAACCTTCATGTACGATTACTATTACGTCACGAACCACCACCATTACGCATCAACCACGTCTAGGCTGCACGACTCACCGTACGTCACTCAGCACATGGGAACCTTCATGTACGAGTACTATTACGTCACGAACCACCACCATTACGCATCAACCACGTCTTGGCTGCACGACTCACTGTACGTCACTCAGCACATGGGAACCTTCATGTACGAGTACTATTACGTCACGAACCACCACCTTTACGCATCAACCACGTCTTGGCTGCATGACTCACTGTACGTCACTCAGCACATGGGAACCTGCATGTACGATTACTATTACGTCACGAACCACCACCATTACGCATCAACCACGTCTTGGCTGCACGACTCACCGTACGTCACTCAGCACATGGGAACCTTCATGTACGATTACTATTACGTCACGAACCACCACCATTACGCATCAACCACGTCTTGGCTGCACGACTCACTGTACGTCACTCAGCACATGGGAACCTTCATGTACGAGTACTATTACGTCACGAACCACCACCATTACGCATCAACCACGTCTTGGCTGCATGACTCACTGTACGTCACTCAGCACATGGGAACCTTCATGTACGAGTACTATTACGTCACGAACCACCACCATTACGCATCAACCACGTCTTGGCTGCACGACTCACCGTACGTCACTCAGCACATGGGAACCTGCATGTACGATTACTATTACGTCACGAACCACCACCATTACGCATCAACCACGTCTTGGCTGCACGACTCACTGTACGTCACTCAGCACATGGGAACCTTCATGTACGATTACTATTACGTCACGAACCACTACCATTACGCATCAACCACGTCTTGGCTGCACGACTCACCGTACGTCACTCAGCACATGGGAACCTTCATGTACGATTACTATTACGTCACGAACCACCACCATTACGCATCAACCACGTCTTGGCTGCACGACTCACCGTACGTCACTCAGCACATGGGAACCTTCATGTACGATTACTATTACGTCACGAACCAGCACCATTACGCATCAACCACGTCTTGGCTGCACGACTCACTGTACGTCACTCAGCACATGGGAACCTTCATGTACGATTACTATTACGTCACGAACCACCACCATTACGCATCAACCACGTCTTGGCTGCACGACTCACCGTACGTCACTCAGCACATGGGAACCTTCATGTACGAGTACTATTACGTCACGAACCACCACCATTACGCATCAACCACGTCTTGGCTGCACGACTCACTGTACGTCACTCAGCACATGGGAACCTTCATGTACGATTACTATTACGTCACGAACCACCACCATTACGCATCAACCACGTCTTGGCTGCACGACTCACTGTACGTCACTCAGCACGTGGGAACCTTCATGTACGAGTACTATTACGTCACGAACCACCACCATTACGCATCAACCACGTCTTGGCTGCACGACTCACTGTACGTCACTCAGCACATGGGAACCTTCATGTACGATTACTATTACGTCACGAACCACCACCATTACGCATCAACCACGTCTTGGCTGCACGACTCACTGTACGTCACTCAGCACATGGGAACCTTCATGTACGATTACTATTACGTCACGAACCACTACCATTACGCATCAACCACGTCTTGGCTGCACGACTCACCGTACGTCACTCAGCACGTGGGAACCTTCATGTACGATTACTATTACGTCACGAACCACCACCATTACGCATCAACCACGTCTTGGCTGCACGACTCACCGTACGTCACTCAGCACGTGGGAACCTTCATGTACGATTACTATTACGTCACGAACCACCACCATTACGCATCAACCACGTCTTGGCTGCACGACTCACCGTACGTCACTCAGCACATGGGAACCTTCATGTACGATTACTATTACGTCACGAACCACCACCATTACGCATCAACCACGTCTTGGCTGCACGACTCACTGTACGTCACTCAGCACATGGGAACCTTCATGTACGATTACTATTACGTCACGAACCACCACCATTACGCATCAACCACGTCTTGGCTGCACGACTCACCGTACGTCACTCAGCACATGGGAACCTTCATGTACGATTACTATTACGTCACGAACCACCACCATTACGCATCAACCACGTCTTGGCTGCACGACTCACTGTACGTCACTCAGCACATGGGAACCTTCATGTACGATTACTATTACGTCACGAACCACCACCATTACGCATCAACCACGTCTTGGCTGCACGACTCACTGTACGTCACTCAGCACATGGGAACCTTCATGTACGATTACTATTACGTCACGAGCCAACACCATTACGCATCAACCACGTCTAGGCTGCACGACTCACTGTACGTCACTCAGCACATGGGAACCTTCATGTACGATTACTATTACGTCACGAACCACCACCATTACGCATCAACCAAGTCTTGGCTGCACGACTCACCGTACGTCACTCAGCACATGGGAACCTTCATGTACGATTACTATTACGCAGGGGTATTATTATTTTAATTGTATAGTTCATTTACTATCCTATGTAATATCCGAATTATGTTTCCTTCTTTAGTTCATTATTTGTGTTCATAGTAGTATGTATGTCTTGGAGTCAAAACTTCTTTAGAGATATATCCACTACATACAAGAACCTTTGTTCCGCTGGTTTCCGAAGAAAAGTCCTTACATTGATCTATTATTATATTGAACGAGCAACGGTTTCTCGTTAGAGGTACTTATTCTGATATGACTCTAAAAGGACAATGTTCTACTTGTTTCTAAAGCAGTATCTTTAATCTTGACCTCTAGAGAGCTACCTTTGACCTCTACTGACCTGAGTCGAAGGACACTTCGCTGACCATGATCCACTTGGCCCCGAAGTACAGTTGTAGCCGTATAAAGCACCCCACGCGGTTATACAGCTTGACCTCTAATGTGTAACCTTAGACCTCTACTGACCTGAGTCGAAGGACACTTCGCTGACCATGATCCACTTGACCCCGAAGTACAGCTGCAGCCGTATAAAGCGCCCCACACGGTTATACAGCTTGACCTCTTATGTGTAACCTTAGACCTCTACTGACCTGAGTCGAAGGACACTTCGCTGACCATGATCCACTTGGCCCCGAAGTACAGCTGCAGCCGTATAAAGCGCCCCACACGGTTATACAGCTTGACCTCTAATATGTAACCTTAGACCTCTACTGACCTGAGTCGAAGGACACTTCGCTGACCATGATCCACTTGGCCCTAAAGTAGAGTGTCAGCCGTATAAAGCGCCCCACACGGTTATACTGCTTGACCTCTAATGTGTAACCTTAGACCTCTACTGACCTGAGTCGAAGGACACTTCGCTGACCATGATCCACTTGGCCCCGAAGTACAGCTGCAGCCGTATAAAGCGCCCCACACGGTTATACAGCTTGACCTCTAATGTGTAACCTTAGACCTCTACTGACCTGAGTCGAAGGACACTTCGCTGACAATGATCCACTTGGCCCCAAAGTAGAGTGTCAGCCGTATAAAGCGCCCCACACGGTTATACTGCTTGACCTCTAATGTGTAACCTTAGACCTCTACTGACCTGAGTCGAAGGACACTTCGCTGACCATGATCCACTTGGCCCCGAAGTACAGCTGCAGCCGTATAAAGCGCCCCACACGGTTATACAGCTTGACCTCTAATGTGTAACCTTAGACCTCTACTGACCTGAGTCGAAGGACACTTCGCTGACCATGATCCACTTGGCCCCAAAGTAGAGTGTCAGCCGTATAAAGCGCCCCACACGGTTATACTGCTTGACCTCTAATGTGTAACCTTAGACCTCTACTGACCTGAGTCGAAGGACACTTCGCTGACCATGATCCACTTGGCCCCGAAGTACAGCTGCAGCCGTATAAAGCGCCCCACACGGTTATACAGCTTGACCTCTAATGTGTAACCTTAGACCTCTACTGACCTGAGTCGAAGGACACTTCGCTGACCATGATCCACTTGGCCCCAAAGTAGAGTGTCAGCCGTATAAAGCGCCCCACACGGTTATACTGCTTGACCTCTAATGTGTAACCTTAGACCTCTACTGACCTGAGTCGAAGGACACTTCGCTGACCATGATCCACTTGGCCCCGAAGTACAGCTGCAGCCGTATAAAGCGCCCCACACGGTTATACAGCTTGACCTCTAATGTGTAACCTTAGACCTCTACTGACCTGAGTCGAAGGACACTTCGCTGACCATGATCCACTTGGCCCCAAAGTAGAGTGTCAGCCGTATAAAGCGCCCCACACGTTTATACAGCTTGACCTCTAATGTGTAACCTTAGACCTCTACTGACCTGAGTCGAAGGACACTTCGCTGACCATGATCCACTTGGCCCCGAAGTACAGTTGCAGCCGAATAAAGCGCCCCACACGTTTATACAGCTTGACCTCTAATGTGTAACCTTAGACCTCTACTGACCTGAGTCGAAGGACACTTCGCTGACCATGATCCACTTGGCCCCGAAGTACAGCTGCAGCCGTATAAAGCGCCCCACACGGTTATACAGCTTGACCTCTAATGTGTAACCTTAGACCTCTACTGACCTGAGTCGAAGGACACTTCGCTGACCATGATCCACTTGGCCCCGAAGTACAGCTGCAGCCGTATAAAGCGCCCCACACGGTTGTACAGCTTGACCTCTAATGTGTAACCTTAGACCTCTACTGACCTGAGTCGAAGGACACTTCGCTGACCATGATCCACTTGGCCCCGAAGTACAGCTGCAGCCGTATAAAGCGCCCCACACGGTTATACAGCTTGACCTCTAATGTGTAACCTTAGACCTCTACTGACCTGAGTCGAAGGACACTTCGCTGACCATGATCCACTTGGCCCCGAAGTACAGCTGCAGCCGTATAAAGCGCCCCACACGGTTGTACAGCTTGACCTCTAATGTGTAACCTTAGACCTCTACTGACCTGAGTCGAAGGACACTTCGCTGACCATGATCCACTTGGCCCCGAAGTACAGCTGCAGCCGTATAAAGCGCCCCACACGGTTGTGCAGTTTGATCGTGACGTTGCGCGCATGCTCCATAACGACATCGGGCATGTAGGAGAAGAACACTGGTTCCCCAGAGAAGTGATGCCCGCCAATACTGAAGTAGACCTTTGCGTGGGAGAACACCTGTAGACATACAGACCAATTAGTTGCGTAGACACTTGGTCTAATGACATTTCGTCTACTTGACTGTTCGGTCTACACAGACATTTTGTCTACTGCATAACTTCGTCCACTGTAAAATCTTGTCTACAAATGAATTTGGTATAACGTAATTTTCCGTCTAATTGTCTTATTAATAGATGATAACAAAGCTATTTAGTAATACATTTTATTCATCATCACAGTATTCGTCTGTTTACAAATAAATTTGGTCTAACATAATTGTCCTTTTTCTAACATAATTTTCATAAAAATAAAATCATTTACACACATCTCTAGTTATTCATCATCACTGTATTTGTCTGTGTCTGCGTGTGAAACACTTCGTTGCCTAAAGATTTGAAGCTCACTGCTGATAAAAAAAAATTAAAATCATCACTTTTATAATTTTTTAATTTTTTAAATCATCGCTGTCTTTGTCTGTTTCTGCGTGTGGAACACTTCCGTTGCTTAAAGATTTGAAGCTCACTGTTAAAACATATCATCACTTTTGCGTTGCATACGTCACGTTTACTACAGCGCCAGTACGTTCTTGTCTTTTTTGTATCTGCGTGGTTGAAATTGTAGGTATAGCCATTGTGTTCTAAACTCTCCCCACCTCGTGATGTTCCCACTAATTTTGTATCCATCTAAAGCAGTCAACACTAACACACTAACACTGTACGGAACTCCCGCGGATCCGATGCACACACAGTTAAGTCCACTGTACTACTGTAGTGTACGGAACGAAATGTTATTGTTTCACCCTCAGACCACGTCAGACCGATGCACACAGACACACAGAGTATCACAGTAGACTAAATGTCTGCGTAGACGAAAAGACGATAGATGAAAGGAATTAGTAGGCGAAAAGTCTTTAGACGAAATAATTGACGACGTTATGTCCGTAGACATAGGAGTAGTAGACGAAATGTCTGTAGACCAAAAAAAGTAGACCAACTGTCCTGGTATGACAAATTATATTGAGTTCATTTATAATTCATTGTGATGAATTCTGAAACATTCGCGTTCGGAGTCGTGTGGGTAGCTCTGCGTTTAGCACAGACGGCGTACCTGTAGCTGGGTATGTTCAATAAAAATAAATCAAAGACCTTTAAAGCATTATGACATCTGGAAGTTGTTTTTAAGTTTTGTTCAACGCTAAACACATTCAACACTAAACGTTAATTGCGTTCGGAGGCGTACTTGTAGCTGGGTACATGTTCAATAAAAACAAATCGGAGACCTTTAAAGCATTATGACATTTGGAAATTGTTTTCAAGTTTTGTTTAACGATAGAAAACAATTGACCAGAGGTGGTTTTATGATAACTAAAACTTCAAACATCGTAGTTGTAAGACGGGTTATTTCGGTGACTCATTAATTAGTAATTCATTTAAAAAATCCCAATGGAACAGTATTCATTTTAATGCTCAAACGATTTAATGTTATCGTTAGTTCTAACAGAACGACATCTGTCTTATTTTACAGTTGTCTAACGTTCTACTTCTACGTTGTACTAAACAAATTTCGAATTTTGCGCCGTTGTAATATCGAAAAACCTTTCATGTTAATGTATCATACATATTCCGTGGCACTTTCACTCAACACCTTGGTTTAAACCTCCCCCCCCCCCCCCACACACAACCCTTCCATGCCGGTGTTGATATCAAAGAAAACGGAAAGTCGTAATAGCACAATGCACATTTGTTGTGTTATCAACAGCATCATGCACTGAAAATAATCGATCCGTTTAACCCTGTTTTCGTCTAATTTTAACTCGATTTTCCCGGTAAAACAACGACCGCCATCATGCGAAACACAAAACACGCGACCAATATATTCCATTTTATTATACGATTTCATTTCTACAACACATATAAACACGTCGCGCGCGTGGTCGCATGTTTATGTCCGTTTGATGACTAATAAATAATACAGGCCATGGCCCCGCAAGGTGTGTCGCTCGCTGTGTTCAATCTGGCTCTCTGGATGGATGGATGGATTTCCATAAAAAGAACCCCACCCTTTAATGAAGAGTGCGAATGTACAGACAAGACCGTCGCTATTCACAAGAAGAGACGGTTTATGACACCTCCTAGACAGCATGGTGGTATGTCTCTCTTGAGAAGTGTTATGGGCGAGCTAGTCTGCTAATTGTTGTGTGATTACACCTGCTATACTGCATGGTGATATGTCTGTCTTGAGAAGTGTTATGGGCGAGCTTGTCTGCTAAACGTTGTGTGATTACCTGCTATACTGCATGGTGATATGTCTGTCTTGAGAAGTGTTATGGGCGAGCTAGTCTGCTAAACGTTGTGTGATTACCTGCTATACTGCACGGTGATATGTCTGTCTTGAGAAGTGATATGGGCGAGCTTGTCTGCTAAACGTTGTGTGATTACACCTGCTATACTTGATGGTGATATGTTGTCTTGAGAAGTGATATGGGCTAGCTTGTCTGCTAAACGTTGTGTGATTACCTGCTATACTGCATGGTGATATGTCTGTCTTGAGAAGTGATATGGGCGAGCTTGTCTGCTAAACGTTGTGTGATTACACCTGCTATACTTGATGGTGATATGTTGTCTTGAGAAGTGTTTTGGACGAGCTTGTCTGCTAAACGTTGTGTGATTACCTGCTATACTGCATGGTGATATGTCTGTCTTGAGAAGTGTTATGGGCGAGCTTGTCTGCTAAACGTTGTGTGATTACACCTGCTATACTGCATGGTGATATGTCTGTCTTGAGAAGTGTTATGGGCGAGCTAGTCTGCTAAACGTTGTGTGATTACACCTGCTATGCTGCATGGTGATATGTCTGTCTTGAGAAGTGTTATGGGCGAGCAAGTCTGCAAAACGTTGTGTGATTACACCTGCTATACTGCATGGTGATATGTCTGTCTTGAGAAGTGTTATGGGCGAGCTAGTCTGCTAAACGTTGTGTGATTACACCTGCTATACTGCATGGTGACATGTCTGTCTTGAGAAGTGTTATGGGCGAGCTTGTCTGCTAAACGTTGTGTGATTACACCTGCTATACTGCATGGTGATATGTCTGTCTTGAGAAGTGTTATGGGCGAGCTAGTCTGCTAAACGTTGTGTGATTACAACTGCTATACTGCATGGTGATATGTCTGTCTTGAGAAGTGTTATGAGTGAGCTTGTCTGCTAAACGTTGTGTGATTACACCTGCTATACTGCATGGTGATATGTCTGTCTTGAGAAGTGTTATTAGTGAGCTTGTCTGCTAAACGTTGTGTGATTACACCTGCTATACTGCATGGTGATATGTCTGTCTTGAGAAGTGTTATGGGCGAGCTAGTCTGCTAAACGATGTGTGATTACACCTGCTATACTGCATGGTGATATGTCTGTCTTGAGAAGTGTTATGGGCGAGCTAGTCTGCTAAACGTTGTGTGATTACACCTGCTGTACTGCATGGTGGTATGTCTGTCTTGAGAAGTGTTATTAGTGAGCTTGTCTGCTAAACGTTGTGTGATTACACCTGCTATACTGCATGGTTATATGTCTGTCTTGAGAAGTGTTATGGGCGAGCTAGTCTGCTAAACGTTGTGTGATTACACCTGCTATACTGCATGGTGATATGTCTGTCTTGAGAAGTGTTATGGGTGAGCTTGTCTGCTAAACGTTGTGTGATTACCTGCTATACTGCATGGTGATATGTCTGTCTTGAGAAGTGTTATGGGCGAGCTAGTCTGCTAAACGTGGTGTGATTACCTGCTATACTGCACGGTGATATGTCTGTCTTGAGAAGTGATATGGGCGAGCTTGTCTGCTAAACGTTGTGTGATTACACCTGCTATACTGCATGGTGATATGTCTGTCTTGAGAAGTGTTTTGGACGAGCTTGTCTGCTAAACGTTGTGTGATTACCTGCTATACTGCATGGTGATATGTCTGTCTTGAGAAGTGTTATGGGCGAGCTTGTCTGCTAAACGTTGTGTGATTACACCTGCTATGCTGCATGGTGATATGTCTGTCTTGAGAAGTGTTTTGGACGAGCTTGTCTGCTAAACGTTGTGTGATTACCTGCTATACTGCATGGGGATATGTCTGTCTTGAGAAGTGTTATGGGCGAGCTTGTCTGCTAAACGTTGTGTGATTACACCTGCTATACTGCATGGTGATATGTCTCTCTTGAGAAGTGTTATGGGCGAGCTTGTCTGCTAAACGTTGTGTGATTACACCTGCTATACTGCATGGTGATATGTCTGTCTTGAGAAGTGTTATGGGCGAGCTAGTCTGCTAAACGTTGTGTGATTACAACTGCTATACTGCATGGTGATATGTTGTCTTGAGAAGTGTTATGGGCGAGCTTGTCTGCTAAACGTTGTGTGATTACACCTGCTATACTGCATGGTGGTATGTCTGTCTTGAGAAGTGTTATGGGCGAGCTAGTCTGCTAAACGTTGTGTGATTACACCTGCTATACTGCATGGTGATATGTCTGTCTTGAGAAGTGTTATGGGCGAGCTAGTCTGCTAAACGTTGTGTGATTACACCTGCTATACTGCATGGTGATATGTCTGTCTTGAGAAGTGTTATGGGCGAGCTAGTCTGCTAAACGTTGTGTGATTACACCTGCTATACTGCATGGTGATATGTCTGTCTTGAGAAGTGTTATGGGCGAGCTAGTCTGCTAAACGTTGTGTGATTACAACTGCTATACTGCATGGTGATATGTTGTCTTGAGAAGTGTTATGGGCGAGCTAGTCTGCTAAACGTTGTGTATTACACCTGCTATACTGCATGGTGATATGTCTGTCTTGAGAAGTGTTATGGGCGAGCTTGTCTGCTAAACGTTGTGTGATTACACCTGCTATACTGCATGGTGATATGTCTGTCTTGAGAAGTGTTTTGGACGAGCTTGTCTGCTAAACGTTGTGTGATTACCTGCTATACTGCATGGTGATATGTCTGTCTTGAGAAGTGTTATGGGCGAGCTTGTCTGCTAAACGTTGTGTGATTACACCTGCTATGCTGCATGGTGATATGTCTGTCTTGAGAAGTGTTTTGGACGAGCTTGTCTGCTAAACGTTGTGTGATTACCTGCTATACTGCATGGGGATATGTCTGTCTTGAGAAGTGTTATGGGCGAGCTTGTCTGCTAAACGTTGTGTGATTACACCTGCTATGCTGCATGGTGATATGTCTGTCTTGAGAAGTGTTATGGGCGAGCTTGTCTGCTAAACGTTGTGTGATTACACCTGCTATACTGCATGGTGATATGTCTGTCTTGAGAAGTGTTATGGGCGAGCTTGTCTGCTAAACGTTGTGTGATTACACCTGCTATACTGCATGGTGATATGTCTGTCTTGAGAAGTGTTATGGGCGAGCTTGTCTGCTAAACGTTGTGTGATTACACCTGCTATACTGCATGGTGATATGTCTGTCTTGAGAAGTGTTATGGGCGAGCTAGTCTGCTAAACGTTGTGTGATTACACCTGCTATACTGCATGGTGATATGTCTGTCTTGAGAAGTGTTATGGGCGAGCTAGTCTGCTAAACGTTGTGTGATTACACCTGCTATACTGCATGGTGATATGTCTGTCTTGAGAAGTGTTATGGGCGAGCTAGTCTGCTAAACGTTGTGTGATTACACCTGCTATACTGCATGGTGATATGTCTGTCTTGAGAAGTGTTATGGGCGAGCTAGTCTGCTAAACGTTGTGTGATTACACCTGCTATACTGCATGGTGATATGTCTGTCCTGAGTGTTATGGGCGAGCTAGTCTGCTAAACGTTGGAGCACAGTTTACACGTGACGTCACAGCCATCATACTGGTTTCGTATACCATTTAGTGATAACCTTGGAAGATGAGCGGATACGTTCTTTAACTGTGTAAATGTTGTGTTTTGAATTAAAAAGTCATATGGATTAAAATAAAAAATGAAAAATTACCAAACAAATCAATTTTTTATAGAAACTTTCCGTATCTGATTGACGTTAGATATTTTGCTTCAAATGTTTATCATGGCAACATTAACATGATCAGTATCGCGGAGGCAGCGCATTGTACTAGAGTGAGTGCAAACCATCAATATTGGCCGTCAAAAGCGTCATTTGGTTTTCTATGTGGGCTGTTGAATGGTGGACCGT